>NDXB01015426.1:130136-207299 GCA_002631895.1 Agapornis roseicollis | reverse complement strand
TTTTTTTGTTTTGGTTTTTTTTTTTTTTTTTCTCCTTAGTTTTTTATGAACTTTTCATCCTGAGCAGGCTGCTTAATAATACAAAAGAAATTTCCAAACTTAGTTACTTGTGAAAGTTGCATATGCTTTGCTTGGAAAACTGAGGTCTGTGAACCCCATTCACAGAGTGACATAAGTACAGAAATACATTGGCTTTTTTGTTTGTCTGTTTTGGGACACAGTAAGTAACTCTCCTAAGGTGCTTATTTCTTGAGGACCAGGGAATATTTCATTCAGGTCTTCTTCCATTCTTGCTGCTTCTATCACCTCATACTGTTAAAAGAGATACTGAACAAAGGTGAAGGAAATTCTTAATGAAAACATATGCAAACAGTGAACAAGTGTTTTTAGTATATTCCTTGTCAGTTGGAAGAGCTATTTTTAATGACAGGAAATGATCAAACTGCTGTGTCTGCATGGTGCTTGCACTAGTAACACAGCAGGGTTTCAGTACTGCATTCATATTTGTTAATGGTGACTGAGATTCTCAAGCAGCACCTGTTTTTTTTTTAAAACACTGTAGAGTTCAGAGCCAGAGCTGCCAACTTCACCAGTAGCAAACTGAGAGGGTAAATTATGAAAGTTTTTGACATGTATGTCTCAGGGTGTTCATAGGAATTTTCTGCAGGAGTTTTATTACTGCCAGGGCTGTAGGATAACATGTTCTGATTTAAAAAATATATTCACCCTTCTGCGAATAGACTTTCATCATTTGTTATTCTTGTTTTGTGCATCACCTGTTCTCCAGTACATGCTTTGACAGGTTTATGTCTGGAAGTGCTTAGCTCTGAACACCTGAGTCTTGTTGGCAGACTTGCTGCTTAGATAAAGCTGTGCAGGTGCTTATACTCAGGACTCCAGATGTCTTTTAAATAATTTAAAGATACCAGGACCCATGCACAGTTTCTGATGATGTAAAACTTGTCTAAATAACAATATGCATATTGACTCCTTAGCTAGAGCAGGTTGGTTTAGCATCTTCTTGTTTAACTATCAACTATCAAGGATTTCCCCACTGAGTGTCCCTTATCTGAGATGTTTTTTCCTGTCTTAATATCCTGAGCAATCTTTGAATTGGATAGTTCTGACTCCCCAGATACGACTGTAAAATTCAGTAGTTGGGTCTTTCTTTGGTTTTCTTTTTCCCCCAAACAAAAAGTGAATATTTATGTATATATACAAGCATTTGCATTTCCAGACAGTTCCTGTCTGCTTTACTAAAGTGGTTTGTAACAGGCACTCTCAAATGCCTCTTAATTCAGCTTAATGTAGTACTTGCAAGTGGCTAAGAAGTTTTACAAATTGTGTACTCTCATTATGCAGTCCTTTGGTTTCCCCAGTGATGCCACCAATAATGAATTGCAGATTTCACAGCAAATTCGATTCCACTTTTAACACCCTAAGCTCATAACTAGAGATGAATTCAATTAGTTACTAAATGTCAAATTGGTGGTGCAGTTTGTTTGTGCTTGCAATATGAAGGAGACCAGAGTGAATGTAAAAAGTGACTATGTCTAGCTGAAGTAGTGATCTATCATAATTCATCATAAGCATGAAGATCATAAAAGTTGGATTAAAAACCTTGCAAAAGGTGGTATATAAGTCACTGTCTTGTGAGCATCCAGTTCGTTCTCCTTAAGTTTACAATGAAATCACACCAACTGGTACAGATTTCTTACCGAACACAGTGCTGATATGAATGGACTTTTCCAGTGTGGACAGTCTGAGCAGAAGAGTTGTTTGTTTTTTAACATTTAAGGCTCTTCTTTGGATAGCCATGGTGGTCATTAGTAACTCCCCTCCTCCCCAGTCTTAAATTATAGTCATAAAACTGAATGCAGTAGCTACCTAGTGACTTTTAGTATTCTAAAACTCAGAAGGCAGAAGAATTAGAAAAGTGAAGAACTGGAGTGTGGAACAGAAGAGGAACAAAACCAGAAAGTGATACGAGGTGAGAGCTTACTAGCATAATGTATTACTTCTTTTTATAGACATTATTGTCCCTTCTGGTATTAAATGGGTATGGATTGCCCCAGTATTCTTCTAAACCTGAAATTAAACTTTCTGATTGATATTATAGCTGGCAAGACTGTGTGTGAGGCTGCCCTTATCGCACTGTGAAGGGAGGCTTTTTTTAAGCAGTAAAAACACCCATGCAGCTCTCCAGAGACTGTAGGCATTCCTATGTAAGAACTGAAATACAGTGGTAGCGGAAGTTTGAGAAGCTGTTGGCCAAGTAGATATTGCTTCAGGTCAGAGGAGTTTTGAACCAGTCCTTCCAGCCCGAATCATATAAAAGCATATCTTCCATTGTGCCAGTTTATTTTTCAAAAGCCTTAAAAATACAGTTGCATAAAGTTGAAAGATTTCAGTCTATGCCACCTAGATCTGAACTGTCATAATTAGATTTTTATCTTAAATGTCAAATATCTGGTAAGTAGTTTATCAGTAGGAAAATTGGACTATAGAAACCTACAGCACTACTTACCACAAGGATTCTTGGGAATCTGTCAGCCAACTATTTTCAGAAGGGGTGAACTTATTAACAATGTTTACCTGTAAGGTTGTTTGGTGTTTCCTTTCTTTCCAGCAGTATGTCTACCTCTGTCTTCTGAGGCTTGTTGATTTCACTATGTTGAATTATTACAGCTATTGCTGAATTATTTGTTTCATTCCTCTTCTGGCCGTCTTACATAAACACATGGAGTCTGTGTGGCTGGTAAATGCTACCTGGTTCTGAAGCTTCTAATCTGGACTTCGAAAAATAAATAAAAAATAATGCAGGAGAGGTCTGTAATTGAAGGGGACTAAGGGGGACACCTATAAATTATGAAGCAAGATGAAACAGAATTTGACTGAGGGATGAGCTGTGAATATATGAAAGCCTATGAAAGGACTCTGGAGCATCAGGCATAGAAATCCACCATACTGAATGGGTTCAATATTTTTCCATCACATGGTCACTTGATAGTTCTGTAGAACTTTTCCTACTGAATTTAGCAGTGTCTGTTCCTGGGTATAGAATCATAGAATAGTTAGGGTTGGAAAGGACCTTAAGATCATCTAGTTCTAACCCCCCTGACATAAGCAGGGACACCTCACACTAAACCATGTCACCCAAGGCTTCATCCAACCTGGCCTTGAACACCATCAGGGATGGAGCATTCACAGCCTCCCTGGGCAACCCATTCCAGCATCTTACCACCCTAACAGGAAAGAATTTCTTCCTTAGATCCAATCTAAACCTCCCCTGTTTAAGTTTGAACCTGTTACCCCTTGTCCTGTCATTACAGTCCCTAATGAAAAGCCCCTCCCCAGCAGCCCTGTAGGCCCCCTTCAGATACTGGAAGGCTGCTATGACGTCTCCATGCAGCTTTCTCTTCCCCAGGCTGAACAGCCCCAACTCTCTCAGCCTGTCTTCATATGGGAGATGCTCCAGTCCCCTGATATCTTCTTGGCTCTGCTCTGGACTTGTTCCAACAGCTCCATGTCCTTTTTATGTTGAGGACACCAGAACTGCACACAATACTCCAGGTGAGGTCTCACGAGAGCAGAGTAGAGGGGCAGGATCACCTCCTTTGACCTGCTGGTCACGCTTCTTTTGATGCAGCCCAGGATACGGTTGGCTTTCTGGGCTGCAGGTGCACACTGCAGCTGGCTCATGTTCATTTTCTCATTGACCACCACCCCCAAGTCCTCCGCAGGGCTGCTCTGAATCTCCTCTTTGCCCAACCTGTAGCTGTGCCTGGGATTGCTCCGACCCAACTGTAGGACCTCATACTTGGCATGGTTAAACTTCATGAGATTGGCATCAGCCCACCTCACAAGCGTGTCAAGGTCCCTCTGGGGACACAGCTTGGTGTCATTGGCAAACTTGCTGAGGGTGTGCTTAATCCCACTGTCCATGTCAGCAACAATGACCCTGTTGTCCCTGTTTTGGAAACTGCTCTGTATTGTTTATAGCTGTATAACATTAGTACAAGTGGTTTCTATAGCTACTGTCCAGCACCAGATGTAGTAGGGTGGTAGGAAGCTGTGATAAGGCTAAGAAGATTTCTAGGTTTTTTTAAAACAAAACCTGAATGTGGGTAATTGCCCTGTGGCTGAGCTGTGTCATGCTAGATTCATATAAAACTTTACAGTATCACTTAATATCTGCCAAGATTTAAGGAAGAATAAAGCTTGCTTATTATCTTTAAGCTTCCTCCTCTTTCTTCCAACTCCATTATTTATTGGAAATATGTCACACCTTTTTTAGTCTTGCCTTTAGAGCAAGTAAGTGTTGAGTTGAAAACTCAAATTAGCTAAAAGTAGTTGGTAGCAAGCAGTTTGGTAGCATGCACTTTGACAAGAGCCTCGTTGGTTTTCAGTTGTCACACAAGTCATCATAAAACATTTCAGCGCAAAAGTTTAATGTGATAACTGTTGTTAGCGTGTGCCTGCTGTTTTGAGAACTTAAATTATTCAAAGTGAGAACCAAAGATGATGATAAAGAATCACCAGTGATTAACAGATTACTTCAGTTCTGACTTTTACAAAGAAGGAAGAAGTCTTTGTCATCTTGGTAGTGCTGTCAGACTAGGGAAGGAGCTGGCCTAGTGCCAGACAGGCTGATCATTGCTGATCAGACTTGGAAATGATTTCTTGCGAAGTTTCACTGTTTTCTGTTGAATAACCAATTGCAGACTTCATGCTTTGAAAGCTATGTACAGTTATTTCAAAGGAAATAAGTGGAAAAAGTTGCTGTTCATCTCTACATTCAGCTGTGTATCACAAGCAGTACTGACACTGCCACCCTCCATAAGATTTTCCCTTACAGTAAAACATTCCTGTCAGATACTTAGAGTGCATATTCTACCAACTTATGCTGTGCAAACTAAGGATGTTTGACTTGCTTCCCTATTGAAATGAGATGGTGCTTGATGGCCAGGCGAATTATAGTGTCACAACAAATTGTTTCATGAAGTTTGTTTTTTAACAAGTTCTTGTCTGTGTAGAGTTAAATCTGTCCTATCCCTGGTGTTCAAATTGTAACCATTCAGCTTCCTGTGCGGGTGTAAAATACCCCAAGTTAGGTTTTGTTCCAAAATTGTTAGTCTATGAAATCCAAGAATTGTGTCTATGAAATCCAAGAAAACTGTTGACATTTACTAGTCAAAACAGTCTTATGGACAATGAACATTGCCCATAAGACAGTTTTGACTAGTAAATGTCAACAGTGAGTGGCCTCTCCCAGTAGTTTGGGATTTCTTACTTTTTCTCTTTTTTTTTGGAGAAGTAATTCCCAATCTGTTATTTTCTTTAAAGCAATGTCATCTTTTTATTGGGCAGTCAAGTCTGTACAGGGGAGAGGTAGGGAAAAGAAGCTCTCACAGTGGAGTTACTGTGATGTGGGCCAGGAGCTTCCTTTGTAAGCTCTTCCATGAAATCTGTGCCTGACTGCAGTTCTCATCTAGTGAACGATGATTTCCATAGCTTTGATGAGGCCTGGATTTACAGAATGGATTCTGCTGTGTAGTGATGCACCAAACCTGCTTCCGTTTGATAAATGCAGATGCCTCTCTTACAGCTGTGTTTAGCTTAAAAGTTTGTTCTCTCACATACTGTATCCTCTTTTTGCCAGCTTGGGTGCAGAGGGGATGGTTCCTTTCTTCCTTACTTCCTTCACCTTGAATCAGCATTTTGTTACTTAAGGAATCAAGGTGAATGGTGTACAGATGTGTGACCTCTTAAAGGTTGAGGGGATTAATTTTTTTTACTGTTGACCCATACACAGATCATTATCCTTCAGTGAAATATCCCATTCATTTCTCAAAACAAGCAAATTATGTAGAATTATTGTTAAAAGACATCCCAAAGGTATAAAATTACATGTTTAGGTCAAAGAAGGATTTCTGACCTGCAAAGTTAAGGGAATAAGAAGCACTCTTTTCCTCAGAGTGGTCCTGTATAAGAGACCTGGAGAAATGGGTGCTGGCTGTGAAAGGAGTGTGTCTTAAATCCTCCTTGTTTCCTGTCTGTCTGTAGTATTCTTCCTCCCAGGCTCCCCATGGGCATGCTAAAAGTATGTTGATAATCAGTCTTGGAGATGGCAGTCTCTCAGAGGTGACCAAAAGACAATAGATAGTGCTGTGCCTGCACTGGGTTTACTGAGGTAATTTTCCAACAGCACAGTATTTAAACAGAATTAATTTGCTGCTACTGGTGTACATGCTTTACATGTTACATATCCAATGGCATTTAACATTTAGCAGGTTAATTTAAGCCAGTGGCATGCTTAAATTATCTGCTAGGGTGGTAGATAACTGCTTCAGCGGAATATCTCATTGTGTCCAGAAGAGGGCACTTTTGTACATGCACACAGACATCTTGCTGTGTTGAAAAACCTTTTGTTTCACTCCTTTCGAATGTGAATTAGTATATCCAAAGCAAGATGAGATGTTGATCTTGCTAGGTGGAAGACTGGAAGGGCTACAAAAGAGCTAAAGGGGAAGACTGTCCACTAGGATTTAGTTCATCCCTGCATAGTAATACTTTTGTAGTATGAAAATACTGACTTCAATATACTACCATGTTCCTACTACTTATGCTAAAGCATTCCACAGTAACTTTGTTCTCAGATATGAACAACTAATTCTGAAGCATTTAATGGAATGGAGGTTTAATTTTCTCATACACTTGGTTTTATTTTCTTTTTGCACACCTCAGTTGTCCTGTGTGAGGCTGCTTATCTCAGTTCCATCTT
The DNA here is from genome assembly GCA_002631895.1 of Agapornis roseicollis. Classification (NCBI taxonomy): domain Eukaryota; kingdom Metazoa; phylum Chordata; class Aves; order Psittaciformes; family Psittacidae; genus Agapornis; species Agapornis roseicollis. The sequence continues at coordinate 200,515 of NDXB01015426.1, read as the reverse complement.
GCTATTGAACATAATAAACTGACATCAACCATAAGTGTTAAACTGTTTTTAAAAGTTGCTGTTGGTTTTCATTAGCACTCAGATTAAAGTATGATGTGCTGTTTATCTTACAGTATTGATAACATTAGTTGACAAGTATCTTAATTGTATAAAGCCAGTACATGATGAACTGGACTTTTGTATATATAATATTCCTGGTTGATGTCAAATAGGTATTATGGGTATTATGTGTACAGATTTAGTGTGTCAGCTTTAACTTTCCAAAGTACATGAACACTGAACAAGAAAAAAATCTTCTGGTTGTGCTTCAGTAACTGTAGGAACTCGTTTTAGTCACCTGTGTTCTGTTTGTTTCTGCCTTCCACAAACCTTTCAGTGATTGAATTATGCAGATGGTATGTGTTTCTGGAAACTTACCCTATATTTTTCTTCATAAAAAGTCTGCATGGTAGAGTACCTCTGCTCTCATTCATTCATGCAAAGAGTGGGTCCTGGTGATGTCAGCTGAGATTTCCCATGATGCAGCACTGTTAAAACTTCAGCTGCTTGGTATAGACCACTTGCATCAATTTGCTGTATAGGGTAGAATAATGAAAATTTGAATGAGTACATAGAATCCCGAAATAACCAGTAAAAAAAAACCCTTATCTGCTTACAGCTTGTATTTGATTAGTGTCAAATGAGTATCCATTACATATAGATTTTCATTTCTGTTACATTTTAGGACTTTGCAGGAGGATGTATGTGTTCTTGTTAATCCTAGCAGAAGCCTTAGTATTGTAATATTTTCAACTGATCTAGTGACTTAAATGTTTGCCATTGAATTGTTAAAAAATAAACAAACAAAAAACCCAAACCAAAACAAACAAAAAAACAACCAAAACCCAGCTTTGTTCTTGATTATATTTGATTGAAAAAGACTGGAGGAAAACCAATGGCAGTATATGCTGAACGTACTACCTTAAAATCTAATGCTTGTGTTTTGATACCATGCAGGATCAAGATCAGAATTCTTACTTGTTGGATGGACAATATATGCCATACAGGGGACACAATTCTTTCCGTGAGAAGTATTTCAGTGGTGTGACGAAGAGGATTGCCAAGGAAGAAAAAGACAATCAGAAGTAAAATACAATATAAACAGATTAAAAAATGAGGAAAGAATGAAGGTCATGTTTCTTGGTAAGGACATCTGGATATGAACATTCATTTGGATACTTCAGAAAAATAAACATTTTAAAAGAAGATGAAACCCACAACACAGGTTGAGAGCAGTTCTTTTTAATTAGCTTTGTTTATAGCAGATTTTATTGTACAAGTTTTTTGAGTCTTATTTAATTTATATTTGTACTTTCAAGTACTAATGATGATTGACTAAAGCCATTATTACTGTTCTTTCACCATTAACGTTTACAAAAAAGTAGTAGTATTATTTGGCTTCTTAAACTGTAAACATCTGGCTGTTTCAGCCACACGTGGTGGTGATTAACGATTGCTTATTAAGATTATCATTTTCATTTGTTTTGCTTTTTTTGTACATGGTATACAATAAACCAGAAGATTGTTGTGAGTTTTTCTTAGTTGTTGCATGCAATAACTGCTCGTATGAATTCCAGTTGCCCTGGCTGAGACCAAAAGTGTTTAAAACAAACAAAACCCAAAAAGAAACAAATGTGTGCGCATGTGCACACACACACCTCTCTCCCTCCCCTCCAAAAAAAAACCTCTGTGACCTGACAGACTTTGGAGAGCCTGTTAAACCCTGTGAAGCCTGTCCACATCTGAAGCTCATCTGTACCTTGGATTTGCTTTTGCATTCCTAAACCTTGACTCTTGGTCAAGCCAACTGTCTGCAATTTTTGGTTCAGAAATTGATAGTTAAAGCAGTAACAACGGCATAAAATCAGTAATGCTTCCCTAATGGTATTAAGCCTAATCAAAGCTTTGAAATTGGAACTGTATTTGTTAAAGGGCAAACTTTGCCGAATCCACACCATGTCCATCATGAAAATACCTAAGCCCATTAATTCAGGGTGTTAATGGCTCTTTTTATTTTGGTAGTCAGGTATAGTCAAATATTCTTCAGCAGGGCGTTGGTGAATGTATTTGCATGCTCCAGCCAGAGGAAGCCTTGCTTCTCAACTTGCTGCAAGTCACTAACTGTGGTCATGTTCCAATCTTGGTACATTATAATCTTTAAGTGCCTCTCGATCACGAGTCATTGTGTGTATCTGATTGAGTTCATTAACTCAATTTGCTCTTCTGTGTGTTGTCCTCAGATGCAGCAGGGAGAGCTCACATGCTCAATGGCAACTTTGTCTGACCTTCTGGATCTAATATGTGGTGTGTTGGGAAGTTCTGAAACAGTGATTTATTTTCTGTGTTTCCATTATAAATCACTTTGTTTTGAGACTTTTAATGTCAGCTGTATAATAGTTATTCTGGGCTAAACTTGGAGCAGGATCAAAGCTCAGAACATTTTTCAAAAGCAGAATTTGAATTGATCACTTTCAAATATTACATCAAAAAATTACTGCTTCTGAAAATCTGTCTTTATACAACTTCTGACTTCAATTTTAGCGTTACAATTTGGCATTCAGCTTTTAGTACTTTACAAATGAAAATTATGTTCTGTTCTTCATAGGTAAGGAATTTTTCTAGATGGATTTATGCATTTATAACTTCATTTTCATAAAAGTTACTCTACGTAGACATGATCTGAATGGTTATACAAGATGTAGGGTAGTGGCAAATCTGGCCCTGTCTATTCAAAGAGAATGATTTAGTTTATTTCTCCTCTGCCTTGTCCAACTTTCAGCCCATTCAGCAGCAGTAGTGTGGCCTCTGTTTAGCAGTTCATACATAACAGCTCTATCATTACTGAAGGTTACCATTTTGAACAGAAACTGTAAATGCACTTGAGATACTGCATCAACATCTGCTAATCAAAAATAGTTTAGAATTGAAATTGAACATTCAAGCCCTGCTGATCCTCATCTTTAAAGCTGTAAGTTGGAAATATTTCTGATCTTTAAATTTCTTCTCCAGCCTATTGTACGTGCAGACTTGCAAGGCGGAGGCGTTTATGGCTGTAGAGCCGTGACACAGTCATTGTGCTCACTGTAGCGAAGGACTGACAGGCAGGTGAGTTATCCTTTTGGCAGGATTTGGCCATCGATGGCCGTGGTTTCTGGCGCTTTGTTCAATCTGGTTCCATTCAGTCTCTTTCTGTGAGGTTCCAGTTTCCTGGCCCTGGCAGGGAAGGTCCGTTCATGAGCCCACGCTGAACTCATGCCGTTGTCATTCTCTCCTGTGGGGCGGTTTGTGCCATTTTCCAGTTTTGAAAAATAAATGTTATTTTTGGAGTGCTTTGTTGTGCTGCAGCAAATTAGATGAAGGGAGGAAGGAGCTGGAAACGGCTGCGAGGTCATATGGGCAGAGGCTGTCTCTTGCTGTGGGGAACGATTTGTGGCGGCAAGAAAGGGAAAGAGCCCCCTCTTTTCACTGGATCCCTCTGCTTGGTGGTGGTGGCATTCATGGCTACCAGTCCTGTCATGTATCTGTGGGAAGAAGTAGAACAGTAGCAGTAATAGATTTTTCTCTGCATTAATTGTGTGCGCTTGCTCTAATACTTTCTGTAATTAGTCGCCAATTTGAACAAATTTGACAGAAGGTCAAGGTTTGATGAGGTCTCACAGATAACAGGAGTGACAAATTCTGTTGAAATAGGCAAAGGTGTTGAAGAAAAAGGCCTAGATAACATCTTGGAAGGAAAAGGTTGTAATACGAGTTCAGCTCTTGTTACATTTAATATCGGAGAACCCACATGGAAACAAGACCTGGAGACAAAAAACCTCATAACCAGTGTTTTCTGTTGCTGCTGTGACAACCAATGCTGTTTGCATTGATGCTTCATCTTTTTAAAACAAAACAACCCAAATGAAAACAGAGAGCATGAGAGAAGCGTGCCACAATGATGATGATCCTGTGACTTCACACCGTCCTCTGTCCACAGGTTTTCCAGAGACAGAAATGTCTAGTTGACATGGGCAAGACTGGAGCAGATAACACAATCGTTAGGGGCTTTCCTATTGGACAACAAGCAGTTCTGAAGTTAGCTGACAGGAGGGTGATGAAGCCTCCAAAAGGCAAAGGTTGTTCTCTGCTGGCACAGCTCCCATACCATGATGTTTCTCTTTCTTGACCCCTTTTCACCCCTTCACAGAAGCCGGGAATGAAAATTTAATGTGTTCTTTCTTTGCTGCTTAGCTTCATCTGCTATTTAAAGTGAGGTCCAGAGTTGAACAAGGCTGTCTTTTCAGTCTGGAAACTTCTTCCCTGCCCCTGAAAAGAGTTGTGGGTGCCCAGGAGAATGAAGAGGCTGGTATCGCTCTCTGCCTTTTACTCCTGCTTGCTGCTTAGAAAAACTGTGGATTTTTAACCTTCTTCTCTTACGTTGTTGATTTTGGTGATCACATAACTTAAATCAGCACAATATATCTTACCTGTCTCCATGCTACCCTTTTAAATGTATTTCTCTGATGTTCTCTTATTGGCTTATTAGGCTGTAAAAATCTCTGTTTATGTATGTATCCTGGCAACTGTTCTCATTGCAGTATTCTGTCGTGGCTGCTGTTATTTTGTACAGTGCCTCTAACTAGTTACAGCTTTCCTGAGCCTATGGGTGGGGAGGGCACCACTCAAAAGAGACACCAGCTCTCTGGTAGCTAAAAGGCTTCATCAGCCCTGAGGTCCCAGAGAAAGGACAGTCTGTCTGGCTACTCTAGGGGCATTGGACCTCAAAGCAGGTTTGCCAAGAAAGTTCTTTAATTCTTGTAGGTCGCTAAAATGGGGTGGAAAGATAAAAGGTAGAATGCTATGGTAGGAGGAAGATCTTAACATCTTTTCTGCCACTGTTGCAAACTTGTGTGTCTATACATTCAGTAAGGTGCCCAGGAGATGGATTATAGATTGCTGACAACCCACAGTAGACCTTAGCACAGGAAGCTGCGACCCTGCATGTTGGGTTTGGCAAGGAGTATTTGGAGTACAACAGGGTAGGGAAAGGATGTTTTGCTTAATTTAAAATTCTTCCCAAATTAATTTAGATTCCATTTTTGAGTGCTGAAAAGAGACTGTTTTGTATAAAGATACAATGATTGTCAATGATCATCTGAGATTCTAATCCAGAATTTCTGTTGCTTTACATAAAAATGGTTTAAATTAGAAAAAATCTTACCTTCTAAAGCTGTCAAACTGGCACTGTTATTATGGAGGCCACAGTATTAATGTAGTGAAAATGCCACTTGCTGTATAAAATTCTAATTTAAAACCTGTTCTTCAAAGATTCTTTTAAACAAATTTTTCACTAATAAAGTGCAAAATAGCAGTTCATGTTACCGTACATGATAGGATAAATAATTAATTCTAATCAAATACATAACTCCTAACTAAACAGTCTTATCCCCGTAAGGAGATCTCACTGGTAAAATAGTCACATAGCAGTTAATGATAATACTTCCTTCTATAAGAGTCTGCCCCAAGAGATGGAATGCCTCTGAGTGTTGACTAAGGATGATGTTCAGTGCCATGGCTAGACAGCCCAGAGTCTTTGCTTTGTCCTGAGACTGGTAGCAGAGATTTCCACTGAACACTGAGAATTATGCTGGTGACTGCGTTTTGGAGGCAAGACTAAACCTTCATCCATCTTTCTCTCTATTGAATGCAGCAGGAGAAATGCAAGTGGGTAATTTCAGTACAGGATAAGTTTAGCTATGAAGGTTCTTAATGAGTAATAGGGAAGGTTCATAAAATACTATGATTATTGGCTAAAGATGAAGCATAGGTATGTGGAGAAAATCCTGTGAGTAATTGGATCTGTTCAGTTAGGATAGGTCATTACACACAGGTAGTCTTCTCCACTGAGTTGTGCTCCTGCTCTTTGTGTGAATGCGTGTGATGGGTGTAATGATACCTTTCTGTCCACAGTCCTTGCGTTTATAAATTGTTCTGCTCTATGGTGGCTGCGTGCATAAAGCTGTTATACCTTGTGATTAGAAGTGCTAGGCAAGTGCAGTGTGTTTATTGCAGTAACAGTTGTGGCAAAGGCTAGGATAACCAGAATCTGAGCAGCACTGTAGGACACATGCTTCTGTCTTGGCGAGAACCTTGTGTATCATTAATAAACATCCCCTTACCAATTTCGGAGTATTTTGGGGAGTTTCTACTCTCTCTTCAAAATGTGTATGTGACAGAGAACACTTGTATGCCTTTGCTTGTACCTCATTCCTTAACACAACACTCCCTGGAAAAAGGTAATGAAATTACATGAGAAAAGGGATTGGTTTGCTGTCATCAGTAATTGTTAGTCAAAGTTGGCCTTTTAAATACCATATTTTAGTCTCTATGGCTTGCACAGGAGCTGTCACAGAAGTGACATGCTATGGGGTGCTTCTTTGATAGTGGTTACTGGAAAGCAGCTTCTTCAGCAGCATGATGACTCTGCTCAGTCCTGGCAGAGCAAAGCGGCTGGGGTGGACAGTGGAATATGCTTGTGTATACTGGGAGAAGTGCACAAGTGCCCAAGTACTGCCTGTGTTTGTTCTGCCTCCCTGTCCTGGTGTTGTCTGGAGTGACCTGACAAACTGTAAGACTGAACTTGATAAACTACTGCTGTTAGGGAAATGACTGACCAAAAACCCACACAGGGGCAACCCTCCCCTCTCACTCCCAGCCACCTTCCCTCTTTATAAAGCAAAGATGTCTACCTCAGTAACGAATTAGTTTTATAATAACCACAAAATAGCATTTTTAGTCTTATGTAAAAATGTCAGGAGAAAGATATGTGCTATTTTTTTAATTAAATATAGATTTACTTTTGGTTTTTGTTTTTATTCTAAAAGCAAACCAAAACACGTTTGTGCCAAAGAACTGTTATATCCCACCCCTCTTTCTCTTTTTTTGTTAATTGTATTTTTATATGCCTGGCAGAATTAATGGTGGAAATCTCCCCAGCTGTGACTTTGCCAGAATCCCTTTCTGAAGCTCCTACTAATTTGGATTAAAACTGGATGGATGGAAGCCTCAAACAGCAAGTCCTGGCAGTAGATCTGCTGAGGCCCCACAGCATATACTTCTCCAACTGTTCTTATCTTCTGAGGCAAAAAAAAGGGAAAAATAAGCAAACATAATTGTGTAATGACACAGTTGTTAGTGTTCTCCCTGCCTGGGCTGGGGTAGCAGGCTCCTGCATGCAGGGCATGGAGGGGGCAAATGGTGCTTAGTTGCCTGTGGGGGCTCCCCTTTGCAGGACAGACCCCTGGATTGTGCAGGGTGAGGTTTTGACAGCAGGGCGGCGGGGTGGGGGGGTGATGTTAAGTCCCATCTCATACCAACTACTCTACGTGTAAATAGCTAGCATGGGTTCTAGAGCAAGTTGCCTTGCTGGGAAGCAGCTGTTCACAATGACAAAGCTGCGTGTGCAAGTTTGTCATTGCAGGGACATGAAGCCACTGCGCTTCCCTAGTCTCAGCTGCTGTGTGCTCACCTCTCTTGCTTAATTCTATCAGTGTTGGCGCTGTGATTCCTTCTTGTCCAGGCTTCCTGGAGCCAGCAGCTGCTAGCTCTCCTACTGCCACAATTACATTAATTTCTTTAGATTGGACGGATCAGTCTCTGGCAAGTGGCTGATGTTCCCTCCCCTCTTCCCTCTCTCCAGGAGAGCCTTCTGGAAGCTTGCTAAGACCTTGCTTGTTCATTCCTCTCCTCACAACCAAGCTCAGGCAGCTGAGTTTCAGATAACAGGCTTTCAGGAATCACTACAAGTTCGAGGAAGCTGCTCTCCAGGTGCCTGTTCTGAGTGAATATTGACTGTTTCAATTTCCTTCCTGGTTTCTTTCACTGGTTGGGTATCCTGTCAAGATGGTACAGCAGACCAAGTTGGCAGGCCAGTACTTTGTGTTTTACAAAACCGGCACAACATTCTCTTTATTCTAGGTATCTTCAGTTTCTGCAACACATTGACAATCAAAATCTAGGCTGAGGTTTGACTTGCCTAAACTTTCATGTCAAGATCTAAAGCAGTCATGTTAGTCTCCTTCTAGGAAACAGAGAGGAGAAAGTCTGGAGTGCTTGTCAGTCTGCTCTTCTAGAGCTCTTGGATATGCACCATTCAGACTTGTTCATTTAAGACTTACTTTTGTTGGGATGTCTACTGTTATACTGAAACTCTTTGTTTACAGTGAGGCTAGTTAATTCACAATCATTTCATATACTTGTATTAGCTGCTGCTTCTATAACGCTGGATAAAAATATTTATGAAATAGTTCTGCATCTTCATTTTAACCTATTTTGTCCATCCAAAAGCAAAGCAATTTGCTTTTGATATACAGCAACACCCAAGAATTCAACAAACACCCAGGACAGCAAACACCCAAACATCGAATCTCATCAAATCTCAGTGTCTTTTGGTGGTCACAGTATTTATTTCCTTTTGGCTGCCTTATCAGTTTTCTGACTTATGAGTTCTGAGAGTTGCTGCCTACTTGTACATTTTTCATGGGTTATGTAAATATTTGCACAGCTAATTTTTCTCCCCCTTTCACTAGATCGTTACTTTATATGTATGGTGCTTTGGGGAGCTGATGGGCGAGATACAAATCCTGCCTGGGAGAACTGGAGTAATTCTCATGAAAGGTTCTGCAGATGAGTAATTGCTCTGCAGCAAGTACTCAGCCTGCGGTTTCACAAGCAGGGAAGCTAATGTGACAATGCAGTGCTGCTGAAAGGAGAGGACGTTTGTGCCTTTTCCTTTCCATAATCCTGGCTTTTCTCACACTGTGCTCGGCAGAGTTGCCTACTCTTGCACTGACTCTGGTTCTTACTGGAGTCATCATGTGCCAGTTCAACTTACTATGCCAGCAGAAACCTACTCTTTTTGCTGAAAAAGAGTACTGCAAGGCAGGGAGTTTTCTTCCATCGGAGGTGAGCTGCTGGGTTGGCTCACTGTGATCATGAAACTGTGGTCTCTGTCACATCACTCCTAGAACTCAGGCTGACTATAGAGACCAGCTCCTGAATGAATTGCCCAAGAACCTCCTGGCAGGAGAAAGCAAGCAGCTGATGGTCTTTTGTGTCACAGTGGGCATTGTTAAACTGGAATTCCGGAAGATTGAAGAAGGAAAATAATTAGCTGCCTTTTTCAGCACAGATTGGCCATGTCTGAGGAAAGGACGATAAACTAGAAGTATTGCCTGTGGGAGCTATTTACTCACAACTTATGCTTTATTGTGCTTTTCTTTTAAATAAAGAACTGTGTTTTGGCTGCTGAAAGCTTTCTTTTCTTGTGATCCAGGGACGGGATGCGTCAAAGTTAACCCGGAGAAACCGTGAGGATCAGGAGTGGAGCTGCAACTGGGCTTTTGGTCCATGCTTTGTCCATGAGATTTAGCACCTCCAAGGGGCATAAAGAGTTTGCTGCCTTAGGGCACTTGCAGCCTCTCTTCGGGCTGGGGAGAGTTTAAGGTATAGAGGAGTCCAGCCATGCTGTGTGTCACAGCAGCAAGGATTTCTTTTTGCATGTGTGTGTGATTGTAGATCTTTAGGTTTTCGGTGCTCTCTTTTTCAATAACTTCTAATTATTACTTCTGTTTCCCTTTCAGAAATTCTCTTTCCTAACTGATTTGGGTCATAATAGTTTCCAGCCCTGTGAAACTGGCCCTGTTGGAACGTAATGTGTTTCTGATTTAGACTTTGTCCTGTTTGGATTTGCATCCCAGTGGTTACTTATTTTTACTGAGAAATTTGTTCTTCCCTCCTAGTCTATGAACCCTGGGATTCCTTTAATTTGGATACTGAAACTTTCTGACCCTGGTGTTTCAAAGAGCATGCCTGGGTACCTGGTGTAATGATGTGCTGGGTTTTTTTCTCTCTGAGTGTGGTTTGGTGAGACACCTCTTGCCTTTGTGGGTAAGGTGTAAGTAGCAGCACATAAATTGGACTCAATGTGTGAAAACACTGCCTAGAAAATCCCACCCTGAGTAGTATGTAGGATGAGCAGTGTTCTGTAGCAGGTTAAGTCAGTTACCCATCAAAGAGCAGCAAGCAGAGGACTTTTGGAAAGTGTTTGGAATGAGGTGTTATGTGGGGGTATTTGTACTTGATATGCTGAGATAATGAAGTGGTACAAGCGTGACATTGCAGACACAAGATTGTGACTGCAGTGGGTATACCAGATTTATATCCTTCCTGAAGCCTGATGGCATTTTTTGTATGTGAAATGCAAGTAGGCATTCATTTCTGAGACTTCCCATCATCTTTCCATGTGGAACATCTACCTTCAGGAATGAAGGGTAAAAATTCCGTTTATACAGTGCTGTGGCCATTCTTTCTACAAATTAATCTGTTAAGCTTCCAGCCTTAGAGCTTGCTTAGTTGTTTTACGCATTTATGTTGGCAGCTCTGGGTCCCCCAACATAAGAGATGGACCTGCTTGAGCGAGTCCAGAGCAGGGCCATGAAGATGATCAGAGGGCTGGAGCACCTTTCCTGTGAAGACAGGCTGAGAAAGTTGGCCTTGTTTAGCCTGGAGAAGAGAAAGCTTCGAATACACCTTAGAGCAGCCTTCCAGTGCCTAAAGGGGCCTACAAGAAATCTGAAGAGGAACTTTTTACAAGGGGGACAGGACAAGGGCGAATGGCTTTAAACTGAAAGAGGGGACATTAAATAAGCTACAAGGAAGAAATTCTTCCCTGTGAGGGTGGTGAGGCACTGGCACAGGTTGCCCAGAGGAGCTGTGGCTGCCCCATCCCTGGCAGTGTTCAAGACCAGGTTGGTTGGGGCTTGGAACAACCTGGTCTGGTAGAAGGTGTCTCTGCCCATGGCAGGAGGGGTAGAACTAGATAGTTTTAAGGTCCCTTCCAACCCAAACCATTCTATGATTTCAGTGTGCTGTATTCTTAAATGAATTTGTCCTCATGAGATCCTAATGTGACATATGTTATTCCCATCTTAAGTGTTGTGACATGCCCAAGATCATACACGAGTGTCATAGTGGAGCAGGAGAATTAACATCTCTCAAATCTCAGCCTAGCTCCCAAACTACACTACCATCTTTTTTTCCAGGGTTGATCACAACCAGCTCACAATGCTCACAATTTCTGTGCTAGGAGATCAGGTAAGAAAAATGTTCTGGATGTGTAAATCTGAATCTGGGTATATTTGTGAAACAACTAATTTTGTAGAGTTCTGTTGTAGCATTACTATTTTAGTGCTTGCGCACACCATTTATACTGATTTGTTTGCAACGGGAAAGAACCAAGGACCCATAGACATGCACTGAAAAAGCACGAACAAGCACTGAAAAAGCAGTGAAAGAAAGAGTGATTTTAAAATTGGTGGAGAAATTCGTGGTGCACTATAAAGTAAATGTCCGCAATATACTTCTCGTTCTCTTGAACAAAATGCAGGTTATTTGAACTGCCTGGTACCATGAGCAATAATGCAGGAGGATTTGTCAATGGTTGTTAATTTTTTCTGGACAATTAATATGATCTTCAATAAAACTTCAAAGGTTGTAATCTGCACAATTGGTTTCATTCGCTGTGATCTGTCATTTTTAAGGAAGGTTCTCTTTATTTTATACCATGCTACAGCAAACAGATCAAGATCAGGAAACTAAGAAAATTAATCCTTCATTGTAGCGGTTATCTTCAAAGCTTGTCTGAAAGATTTTTTCCACAGAAGACCCAACTGTGTTAGGGCTTTCAAAGAAAAATGTTTGTGAGTGCTCATGTCAAGAAAGACTCATTTATCTATAGAGCACTGCTGGCCTGTGAGCACCAATGGTGCTGGGACTAAAACCTACTTAGAGAATTTCATTAAGTGAAGTAAATAATTGGTGCTTATCACTCCACATCTAAAATAAGCGCCTGCCTTGTTTAACTCAGTGTTGTGCTGACATACTCAGTATGAGAGACCCAGGAATAACTTGATTTTTAAGAAAGCTTTATGTTATTAATGGCAGACCTTCACAAGAGTCATATGAGAACAGAGATGTCATTTAAAACTTACTCTTCTTCCACGTCACCTTCAGGCACATTTTGCCAGATCTGAAATCTAGAGCAGCGCTGACACTATTCTCTCACTCCAGAGAGAATAGACCATTCAGATCCTTCTCCATCACTCAGCAGAGCTGTGACAAGGTGAGGAGAAAAACATCACAGGATTTCAGAGAGTCTGTCGTAGCCTTCTCCGCAGGATGCAATACACCACCACAAAGACAGAGGACAGGGTGGTGAGATGCCTCCAGCACGGGCCTAGAAGATTATTTTCAAAGTTTCCTGTTTGTTCTTCTAGAAATGAATTCCCACTCTGTGGTGATGGATATTTTCAGTCTTAAAGGCAAAAGGCTGGACTATCCAATTACTGGCTACCAGATATGGACAACTGATCGTGTTGGCTGCTCCAGCAGCCTGTGGTTTTATGTCTATGCTTAACTCTACCTTTCTAAGTCTTCAACTGCTACAAATAGATATTGGGCTGCTATTCCAAGATGAACTTAGAATAATAGACACTAGAGATGGAAAAATACCTAATGGTCCATTCCCCTATATCTGCCAAATAGACTTGCTAAAAAAGTACAGGCAAATATCTTCCATGGCAATCTTTTACCATGAAATATTACATCCTCCTTATAGTCTGGGCAGAAAGCAGGAAACCTAACCACTTCTTGGCATAAGGGTTTGCCAGTCTGTAAGCTTGGTACCCAAAGACTGTATTTCAGTACCAGGTGCCTTTTGCTTTGTAGATTTGGAGCATCTGAAAAGTTGGATAGGGCAGTTTTTAAAGTGTCCAACTAATCTGTTGCGTTAATACCTAAGTTCTGAAAAAAGGGGGTAAAGAATACCTGTTGAATCACAACCATTAAGCACCCAGTTCCACAGGTTGCTTTATTTATAACTCGAAGCACAAGTGCTGTGAATTTTCAGTAGTCTCCGCTGTAGCTGTAGGATGCCTTTGTAGCTACAACGGGTGAATGTATTTCACTTTGACTCGTCAAAAATACAGCTGTTCTGAGTGGGGCAAAAGGTGTGCCTTTCTTCGAAATGATCCCTCTCTGCTAGTTGTTCTGTTAGATACATAACTTCATTGTTGCTTCTGAGTTTCCGCAGAACTGATTTTATAAACCAGGGTTTTCAGCATTCAAAGGCATATGTGTGTGTGTGCCTGGTGGTGTGTGTGGGGTGTGTGTGTTTATAAATCTGGACTCTGTAGAAGTAACTAAAATGCCTCATTTAGATTACTGGACCTGTAATGGAAAAAAAAAAGGCCCTGCAGACACTGTAATGGTTTAATTGGTATTCAATTGCTTGTACTTTTTCTGGCTTTTAAAGAGAAATTTCAAAGAATGAACTATAAAACCAGATGTATATCTCCAGGGAATTAAATTGTCCAGTTTCCAGTGACATGCTTTAGTTCTCCTCCCACTTAATAATTTTACATTGGCGCAAGTCCTTTGGATAAGAAAGGGCAACTGACCCCTCAAAAATTGTTGGTTTTGCATTAAGTTGGAAACAATGGGATCTCACAAAATCTGTAATCTCATTAATTATTATTGTATATGCATTAATGTCTTGGAGATGATCCAGAGGAAGACTTCAGGCTATGCAGTTTTGCACATGCTTAGGTGCTTAGCCAGTTTCGGAAGTTATTATAGGTAAATTACCGAAGACCAAGCTTTTCCACTCCTTTCTCTGTTCCTCCCCCCTGTTCCTTACCCACATGGTTACTTAGGTTTCAGTTAGTTCAGGTGTTCCCTGTTACATAAATGTATGCCTGGAAAAAAAAAACCAAAACAACAAAACCCAGCATCCCGCCCAAACCACCAAAGCCTGGGTTTGTGTTCTGAAGGTCCCAGGTCTTTCTTCCACCTGGTTCTTGTGAGAAAGGGTGTCTGGCTTCAGCCAACTTCATAGTGATGGGTCCACTCTTAGCACCTGCCTACATGGGTGGTTAGAGAGGAAAGGGACCTGTGCATGGGTGCCAGAGGCTAAGACAGGCACTCATTCTCCTCCTTACCATGGTGGGAAGCCAGCACTGGTGTGCTTAGCTGCTTTATTTTGTGCTGCCAATACTTTTACTGTTGAACATTGTGTCTTGAGGTGTGGGGCTTGGAATGACCAAAATGTGCCATGTGCTTGGCTCCAAACATGTCTGCTTCATGCCAGTAAAAATGCCCACCCCTTTGCAGGTGTAGAGCAGCGTATGTTTTGGACCGGGCACTGATGACCTGAGTTCTCCTAGTGATAGCAGTTCATCTGGGAACATATTGTGGTAATCTAGTCAGGTAAATGGTTGGGACCTCTACTTCTGCAACAGAGCAATAAGGTGGGGCAGGGATTTAAACCCAAAGGAAGTAGCCTCTATTTGTATGAATTGGAAGAGTGTTTGAAATCCCAAGGTCTCATCTTGTTCCGTTGTTTTTTGTGGGTTCACCTTCCACTTTCCTTCTCATTACTTATGGAAGAATGACATTTGCCGAGACCTTTCATTTTCCTGACTCTTGTCCCAGAAGCAGAAACTCAGGATGAGGTAGGATCTATGCCAGCCTCGGTTCCTTTTCTATTCTCTGTTGGTTGTCATCTGAGTATTAGTTACATCAATACACATAAAATAACATATATATTGGAGAAACAGACACTAAGTATGGTTTCTACTAAAAATGATCACTTTATTTATTATGGAAACCACTGTCTTGCCTGTTATCATTGGTTTAAAATGTGAGTAATTGTTTGGACAGACCAGCAGTTTAGTTGGATGGTTGGCTGAATAGTGTAAGTTGTTTAAGAGTGAAGTAGTTGATTTTGATGATAAAATACCCTCAAATATTATTACAGTTGTGTGTTTGCCTGAAAATTGCGGGGAAAAATGTTTGTTTTTTTTTTTCTTTTTTTGGCTGAATTCTTGGTTTTTTTGGCCAAGGAAATTGCTGTGTGTCAATCTGATTTGCCGAAGAATTGCTCAGTGGAGATCCGCAACTNATTACAGTTGTGTGTTTGCCTGAAAATTGCGGGGAAAAATGTTTGTTTTTTTTTTTCTTTTTTTTGGCTGAATTCTTGGTTTTTTTGGCCAAGGAAATTGCTGTGTGTCAATCTGATTTGCGAAGAAATTGCTCAGTGGAGATCCGCAACTGTTTAGTAGAGCAGTTGGGATAATACTGAGATTGCGGACCTTTTGTTAGAAATGAAAGGCAGAAATTGCTTTTGTTAAAGAGTCTGAGAAATAGAATGAGCCTAAACTTATTATGAATTCTACTTGCAAGAGTAGAAATTGGAAAACTGCAATATAAATGGTCACTTTCATACTACCAGCTAATAGGTCCTGGCAACCCATAAGAATCTGTTGTCTGAATGACTGGCTCCTACTGTTTTCTCCAACAGGTTGTGATGCTTCCCAGCAAAGCCCCTTGAAAGCTGTGAGTATGCTTGAAGCAAGGGGTAGTCATTTTAGGAGCCACCTCCTGATGTTACAGAAAGCCTTGAGGTCAGTGGACCTCAAGATAAGTAACAGAGATGAGAGAGGGCAGAGCTGTGGCTCCTCCTTTTCCCTCTTTTAAAAAAAAATCTGCTTTTTAGCTTCAGCTGAACAAAGTGGGGATTCATTAGAGTTGCTTCTTTACCAGGAATTGGGAAGCAGATCCAGTGTTTCCCAAAGGAAGGAAGTAGAGCAGTTCTACAGTGGGAGAACAGTCTCTTTTCCTCTGTTTTGACTGGTAAGGTGATAGGCTTGAGCCTGGGACAAAAAGGTGGATAATCTTTCTGTGGTTAAATCTTGAAGAGTGTAGAAAAGCACTTAGCATGCTGTTGTCAGGCCCTGGTAGTCTAATGGGACTGGCTGCAAGGTGTACATTACAAATCAGCAGAAACTGGAGCAATGCAGATTAACTTGTTCTACAAACTGAAGAATTTCAGGTTGATTACAATGGAAATCCAAGGCATTTTTTTTCAGCTAGCTGAGGCTGAAAAATTAGCGTAGCCTCTAGCATAAACTCTGGGAAATCAAGAGTTTATAGAGCTGTATTCAGAGGCGACGTGTCAATTATACCATCTTTCACAGACACAGATTTTATCTGGCCTTCAAGCTGCCTTGGATGAGATGAGCTGGTTTCCGTGACTTTTCCTGTTGTAAAACGAACTCTAGGTTGTCTCTAATGCTCTGTAGACGTAGAATTAAAATTGGAGTTTTGAATGTGCATTTCTACCTACGTCCTGAATGTGAGGAGATCCAAGTCCTGGCAAGGCAGTGTACTGCTCTCCAAGTGGCTGAGTGGGGTTAAAAAGAAAGCATTACAGTAACCTACTATTTCGAGTCTGGCACTCAGTGTACTCATCATTTCTTAATCTGTCCCTGGGTCTGGTTATAATTTGCAGCTTGAGCAATCATATTGCATTCTGCATTTACATTTGTGTTTTCTTTTTCTATTGTTAAACCTGTTTTCATCTTACACATTTTTTCATTCTTTTGTAGCCTGTACCCAGTGATAGATGACAAGGCTTAAATGTGGAAGGTCAATTAGATCATCCTGTGTCCATCTCTGCCAGCACAATATTATTGCTTTCATGGTCTATTTGTTATTGTTTTGTCCAGCCAATTGCTAAATAGGTCCTGTTTATTCGATGAAGTTTTGCCACCAATAATACCCCACATAACCTTAATTATAACAAGGGAGCAGTCTGGGGTATTGTTGAGAGGTGGGAGATGGTCTTGTATGGTTAGAAAAATTATCTGGTGTTTGACTCTTCTTCCTCAGATCAGATTTGGCAAGGTTTTCTGAAGCATATTTCACTAACTGGTGAAATCAAACATCTGCATCAACAACAGTGTTTGAGTCCTGCTTATCTCAGTCTTTTCAGCCTAGAGTATTCTCTTAGCAGAAAACAAGATGGCTCTTGGCATGTGCATCATTAACTGGAAGGTTCTTTTGTTTATTGAGAGCATGTTTCCTTGGATGGTCATTCTGGGCAAAGAGGTCTGCATTTTGCTTTCCCATGGTTTCAAACTGCAGTGCTTTATCTAGTAGGGAAGCCTGTCTTATGGAGCTAGATAAGACACGACTGAAAATCACTTGCCTACAGAAGGAAATAGAGTTTTCCTGGGATCCACAGAGACAGAAGTACACTGAATCTGCGGCTGGGGGTAATGATGCATCGGAAATGCATTAGTGCACATTTATCTTTAATTTCAAGGATTCTGTAGTACAAGTCTAAAGAATATATAATTAAAGCGAATTTCAAAGAGATTTTCTAAGGTTAGACTTTCAAGAATATTCTAAATTTGGCAATGAGAAGTATATTTTTAATCATTTTAAAGTGAGTTCCTTCAGTGCCCTAAGGTCTGCATGACAACCGGAATCAGAGAAGAGGTTGCCTGCAAGCAATATGCAAAAATAATATCACATACAGAGATTCTGTTTATGCAGAAGCATTTCGCTGTTAGCTGGATAAAATCACATAAATATTCTTTAGGATAGTTGTATTTTGGATGTAGCTCTCACTTGATGTCACATAAATACTACTCTTGTATGCTTAACAAAGGAGCACAAGGAGAAGGAGAATTTCTGGCAGACTTCAACAGATATTGCATCTAGTAGAGAAGAAATACACAGCTTGCTTCTCTTCCTCTGGGAGAGCACAGCCTTCTTTATCAAGGTAACAAACACAAGGGAAGATAACAGGAGTCTATCAGTTTTCCATGCTTAATACAGGGGTGAGAAAATGTTGAGAAAGAGCTGGCTGTGAAACTCTTCCACATTAAGCTTTTGCAAAGTTTATCTGTACCTTCACCTTACTGTAGGTACAGGGGCAGCTACGGCATTGTTGTGTTAGTATCGGATGTGTAGATTTCTCAGGGCACTTAAATCCTGATTTCTAAGCACAATTGAAAGGCCATGCTGCCCACCTAAACCTCTGTCGGTGTCATGCTTACTGCAGCTTCAGCCTTGGTGTGGCTGCTCTTCTCAGAGCCCCACACATTTTTGCAGAACAACTTCTTAAATGGCGCGTCTTCCCCCATCGCAGCTGTAGGTTGGCCTTCACATTTATCATCAGTCTGAGTCTGCTTTTGCAAGCAGCAAAAATGAAGCTTTTCAGGGTGTATTGGATAGATGTTACCCAGTAGACAGAAGGCTGACCTGGGAAGTTGGGCATTCTTGCAAACTTGTACTCCCTAGCTGGTTTAGAACAAAAATTGGAATGTCATTCCCTGGCATCCACCATCGGTATTCAGCTTACTGCTTCTCCTGGTATTTTAAGGTGAGCCTTTCTCAGTTTGTCCTGTTGAAGGCATTTCAGTTTGTATAGTCACTGCAAAGGGAAAGGGTGCAGGTGAACATGATTTAATGTGGGTGGTCGTATGTGATGTGCAGCAGTCATTACTAAATGCTTGCCACAGATCAGGCAGCATGGGGGTTTGAAGCACGTTTTCATACTCTGTGGGGAGTGATCTAGCCACTGAGATACTCAGTGCAGTGGGAGGTGAAGAAAACAGAAAAGTATGGTTTTGCGACAAAGAGTTAACTGGGCTTGAACACCTACCTTCAGGAGGAGATTGAAGACTGAGCAGAGAGAGAGATTTTTGCTGCCTCTGACTGTGGTCCTGTTCTGTGGTTTCTCCAGGCCAGTGTACATAACTTCATGCTCAGTGTGCTGGTTACTAGGACTACTAAGGCACCTAATTCTCCCTGGGAATGGCATCTTGACTGTCTAATTCGTGGCTGAGGAGTCTGCTAGGCAACAGGAAATCTGCAAATTAAAACATTGCAACATCCAAGTCCCTGGCTGTACCCCAGCTTTGCTGGAGGACCAGTTTTCATCTCTTTGCCTATGAAAAATATACTCAGATGTATATCATTTCTCTTGCATCATTTAAATGATTCCGCATGTTTCCCACTGGCTATTATTTTTATTACCCACATGCAGTCACTTTGCTGCTCATTTTGTTCATTGTAATGCAGCCAGTAGCACTCTTGTTTCTTGATCCCCCAAAATGTGTGGTTTAAGGTTCTACATTAGCAAAAGTTGGTTAAAGCTAAGTAGGCATAGCCCTCCAGCTTCTGCTATTTTGTGGTGGGAGCTGGCCTAGCTTATTTACCCACTGCAGTGATGGACTGTCCATCCTGATTCACTGGGTTGGATGGCTTCTCTTCCCCAGCCCAAGTCTTTTGTCCTTCTTTATAAAAAAGTTGCGAAGGACTGTGCTCTGAGTAGCTTGCTGACAGCAATCACTATGACACTAGTCATCTTCTTCACATCATCTCCCATTTACTGACCACTCCAGGGTCCTCTCTTTAATGAATCCAACAGGTATCTCTTCTTCCTTCCCCCATAGCATTGAGCCCACAGCTCATGACCAGCAACGCTAACCTGGTGTCAGGAGGGAGCTATGCTCCTAGCAGTATCCTCTTTGAGAAGACAGAGTAATCCATGGTCCCATGGCCAAAACACTCAGAAGCACATAGGTGGAAGTGTTAAGTAATCCAGTAACTCAGTGTGTCTGGTGCTCAGGGAGCCTACAAATTCTTTTGGAGATCAAGGTAAATCTAGTTAACATTTTTTCTCCACTGAAGAACAAGACAAAATATTCAAGCATCAGTGCTTCGGAGATCCTGAAGCTCTTGGAGGCTCCCAGATTTAATTTCCAGGTAGACTGTGTCTATTCCCCTCCAAGCCTTTTTTGGGAAAGAAGTTTCTCTTTTTTAAGTCCAGAAGGAGAGGAAGGTGTCTTGCCTGTGACTATTGCCTCACAAAATTGCCTCACATTTGCAGTATTTATTTCTAGGGGCATTTTTTAGCATGTGCTTCTCCTATTATTTGATTTCTCTGTCTTTTCACAACAGTATGATGCTCAGCACTAAACAAGCTTTTCTTTCAGAAGGCATGCCTGAAGAAATATGAGAGTGAACCACTAATATTCTCTCTGGATATCTGAGGACACCAAAACACACATTGATCTGGGGAGCTTTCATCAGCCTTCTAGACCTGCATTTTTAAAACCAATGAAAATCTTACCAGAGAATCAATGTTAATATTCAGGATTTATTGGTAATATACTATTGAAACCCTGGAGTGGGGAGCAGAGCACCTCTGCCTAATGGTATTTAGTCATCTGCTGCACAGAGACTCAGTATTCAAAGACTGGCTGGCTCACTGCCTACCGCTGATGGTAAAATAAGGCAGACCCCATCTGTGAAACACCAACTCTTTCAGAGGCAGATACCCACTTCTCACCCCTCCAAGTGACTGTCACAAATGCTTCAGTTCACATAAACCAGAAGAGCTTGTATGTGAGGGAATGTGCTGTAGAATGGAGGGAAGACTGTTTCAGTGTGGTGGGATGTGGGAAGGGGAGGAGAAATTGAACTGAGAGGCTCAGTATCTTGCAAGAGGACAGTGAATCATACCTATTTAAGCTAAAAAATGTATGCAATCAGTGCAGTGCTTGCTGTTGCAGTGTTTCAGTTCTGCCAGCAAAGCTGGACCACTGGTCTGTGTAGCTGGGAGACAGATAAATTCTAGGTTTTGAAAGGACTTGTCCTGAGCCACAGGAATAAAAACTTGTTTACAGCACACGAGGTAAGATTTACTGAGCACTGTCACTATTAATAGTATGAACCTATGCAAAGACTTACTCCTTTGTATCTGACAGTTCCCTGGCCCAAATTGAAAGTCCTGGATTATTATCAGGGGCATTGTTGCGCATAACATACTAACAGCATTTCTTCAGATGATTTCTGATTACAGCTCTCTATTTGTTCCTTTCCAGTTTCTTTTTCCCAGGTTTGCTCATTCCCACTCTGCTTCTTCCCCATCTCTTCTGGCTGCCAAATTTCTATTCTGTTTGTGTGCTGCCCTGCAATAACTGCACCCGTAGACAGCTAATCATCCCAAAGAAAAGTGAGCATTGGTTCCCACTTGGCTGGCAACAAGAGCATTCCCAAGAGGGATGGAAGCCAAGAGCCACTGTCTGTCCAGGTCAAGGGATGAGACTCTGGCCCAATATTCATATGCCAGAGCTCCTGGCTGTTAGATTCTGTAAATTAGCATGGAAACAACTAGGGCAGCTTTGTAATATGCATTAGCTGAGCATCCGTTTCAGAAAATGTGTCAGATTTAAGGGTATGGAAATTCCTTCACCACTGGAATTCCCCAGACTTTAGCAGTCAACAGATTTCATATGCTAATAATATTTGTGACGACAGGGAGCCTATGTGGGGATTGAAATAAGGCTGGAGGTAGAATTAACCCAAATTCCTGGCTTTTGCCAGTTACAAATAGCAATGCTCTATTGAAATTTTCACTGTTGGTTTGTTTGGGGAGGTGGGGGAGGGTGTTGGATATTATATTTTTAAGACTCACTGCATTAGAGCCAAAGGTGCTGGAAGCAGTCTTGCATTGCCCTGAGTGGACTAGGAGGCCTAGCTGGATAATTAGATTTAATCTGACCTATTATCTGCAGAGTGGTGTGTAAACTGCATTAGAAGAAATAGATTTATTTCAGATGTCATCTAAAGCAACTGATTTTAATAATTGGACTAGAGCTGAGCCAAAGGCCTAGATTTTCTGTTTATCAGCAACATTTGCTGCTTCATAGGCAAATATGACAATATAATGAGTGGTGGGGCCTAGTTTGTCCTTGAGTGCACTTGCAGAGCTGGCTGACCCCAAGGACAGGAACAGGATACATGCCTCCAAAGGCATAAGGGGGCCTCTTCATTTGCTCTCTATAATTCTCAGTCTTTAAGGACTTGAGAGAGAGTGCTCAGGTATTGAAATGAATGTTATTCTTGAACACAAAGTTTTAATAGTGTACATTTTATCATCAACCTGTATAAATATACAGCACATGAGAGTTTGCGCAACACATTACCTGCTTTGAAGCGAAAGCCTGCTACATGTGACTGAGCAATACATACTCTGTGCACTAGATCCAGAAGAAATTAACTCCCCAGCCTACATCTTGCTGGGAGAAACTAATGATCAGGAGAATGGGTAAAAAGGTTCCTATTATAACTATCTATATGCATTTCAGAAGCAGCAGATGCAGCTTCCATAGTAATTTTGCTTTTAGTTTTGTGTCAGTATCCTACACCTGGGTCAGAGCAATCCCAGGCACAGCTACAGGTTGGGCAAAGAGAAGGGATTCAGAGCAGCCCTGCAGAGAAGGACTTGGGGGTGGTGGTCGATGAGAAAATGAACATAAGCCAGCTGCAGTGTGTGCTTGCAGCCCAGAAAGCCAACCGTATCCTGGGCTGCATCAAAAGCAGCGTGACCAGCAGGTCGAAGGAGGTGATCCTGCCCCTCTGCTCTCCTCTCGTGAGACCTCACCTGGAGTATTGTGTGCAGTTCTGGTGTCCTCAACATAAAAAGGACATGGAGCTGTTGGAACAAGTCCAGAGGAGGGCCACGAGGATGATCAGGGGACTGAAGCATCTCCCATACGAAGACAGGCTGGGAAAGTTGGGGCTGTTCAGCCTGAAGAAGAGAAGGCTGCATGGAGACATCATACCAGCCTTCCAGTATCTGAAGGGGGCCTATAGGCATGCTGGGCATGACTCTTCATTAGGGACTGTAGTGACAGGACAAGGGGTAACAGGTTCAAACTTAAACAGGGGAAGTTTAGATTGGATCTAAGGAAGAAATTCTTTCCTGTTAGGGTGGTAAGATGCTGGAATGGGTTGGCCAGGGAGGTTGTGAGTGCTCCATAACTGGCAGTGTTCAAGGCCAGGTTGGATGAAGCCTTGGGTGGCATGGTTTAGTGTGAGGTGTCCCTGCTTATGGCAGGGGGGTTGGAACTAGGTGATCTTAAGGTCCTTTCCAAAACTAACTGTTCTATGATTCTATAATAAGGAAAGAGAAGCTAGAGGACTGTTTCTTAATCACAGCATTAATTTTTCAGGCTAGATGTTATTTGCATGTCAAACCTAAAATGTTTGGAGGTGGAAGTGATATATTTACTGGACACATTTGAAAGCCTTAGAATTCAAAACAATACCAAAATGGTTTAAATATGTATTTAGTCAAGTATGCTTTCAATAGCATGAAATGTGTAAGAAGGCCACTTCAGTTTTGTTTTCAAACAGCTAGCTTTTGTTTTCTGTCTGAAACCACACACTGTTGCAATTGGGTAACTTTCTGCTGGGTGGGATGGAAAAGAGCCATGGAAGTGTAAAACAACTCCTTGCAATCTCCTGTGAAACAGCCAATAAAGGAAACTCAACCCCAGAAAAATTTAGGTGGCCAGAGTGACACCTGCAGGGCCAGCCGAGCCTGGGAGCTAGGGATGCATCCCTGGAAGCGCCTGTCTCCGAGTCACTCCAGCAGCTGAGCTGGGTCTAAATTGGAAACAGAAATAAGGATTGTCATGTCACCCGGATGCTTTGCCTCCAGCCAAATGGTAGATGGAAAAAAACCGCTACCAGATGTTCTTATGTTATTAATATTGTTATTATTGTTATTATAAATAATACTCCGTATTGGCTGGCTTTCACTCCTGGCACATCTGGAGCACATATGCTTGGGAGGAGAGCCCCAGCAGCCTGTCGCTCCCCTGTTTCCCTGCACACCTGTAAAAGAGGCTGAGAAGACCCTGCTCCCTATGCTGCCCTGCAGTGTGGTGCCCCCCATCCTGCTCCCCTCCTGCTGCTCCTAGTGCTAGCCCAAGGGCTGCCAGTGACCCAGCAATGCTGGCCAAGCACAGGCCTTCATTCCATTTTTCCAGCAGGGCAAGATCCTTTCACCCACAGCTCTGTTTTGAAGCTTTGCATCCATATGCAGCCCTGGGTTTATACAATGAGATAATAATAATAATGGGATATTTATTCATTGTACATTTTGCAGTCAAAGATGCTGATGTAATATTCCTGTGGTCTGAAGCACCTCTGGCCAAGAAAGCAGGATGGTAGGTGCTGCTTTGGAGGAAGTTCATTGGCTAAACCTCCCCATCTAACGTTAGGTCAGAAATTCTCAAACAGTGTTTCTGTGTAGTTGCTCCCACTCCACGTCACCAAAAAAGCTGATTGTTTTTGGGATGGAAATGGAGAATATGGCATCACTCCAGTGTGGGTCTCACCATAAACTTTGGTAAACTTTGAGTGTTAATGATGCGCCAGCTACCAGGCACTGTTTAATGTGGGTGCCAAACCATTGTTGGAGTGGAAATTATCCCATTACACCCATTTAGGTCAACTGTCTAAGGATACAGGAACAGGGAAAAGAAATACTGGAGGAAGTGATGATAGTGGTGCCTTAGGAATAATAAAATGCTAGGTGACATAGTTTAGTGTGAGGTGTCCCTGCTTATGGCAGGGGGGTTGGAACTAGATGATCTTAAGGTCCTTTCCAAAACTAACTGTTCTACGATTTTATGATTCTGTACTATGAAGCATGTCATACCAATATTTGTATATCTCTAAGCTGAGGAAACACAGTTCCAGTATAAACAGATGGAGCTTTATAAACGGACTTTTGTGGTCACAACAACTGTGCAGAAAGACAGTGTATTTTTAATTATGTTGTGGTGCTATACAGAATGGGTAAAGCACTTTCCATGGGCACAGGAAGATGCTGTGCTGCTATTAAAAGTTCATAACTGACAACAAATTAAGTGCAGCCCTCTGAAGGTCAGGTTTGCCTGGGATGACTGTACACAGCACATCTCCCTCCACATAACTCCATGCCAAGGAGAGCACTGCTGCCCAGGCAGTGAAGGGCTTAGTGAGGGTCTCAGTCCCCCACCATGGGTCACGATTCCCAGCAAGGGGGGCACAGACCCACTTGAGGTCCTTGCAGTCCTGGCTAGAAACAGGAGAGGTGCCTGGTGCTGATGCTGAAAAAAGGCAATGTGCATAGTGTCTGGAGAGCCTTTTCCCAAAGGCAAAATGGGCAAGGAGCACCGTGGCCAGAACAGCCACCTGAGTTCTGAATGAAATCTGATCTGTGCTGTGCACAGGAGCTAGCTATCATGACAAATCACAACAAAAGCAGTCACCACATCTGACTTCAGTTGTGGGTCTGTGTTGGAGCAATTCCCTTGCCAATGGTATCTCTCTTTATCTACACTTTAAGCAAGGCTCATCCTATCCAGTGAGAGATCCATGCAATGTAGTTTTCTGGAGATGTCTCCTTTTCTGGCTGAAAGGATTGTCCAGGCAGAATAAAAGAGCTTCACACCCTGGCTAGGGCTTTCCAGTCTGTGACTATGTGAAGGTGTTTGAGCTTTTGGAGATGCAGAAGCCATAGGGAAAAGGCTTGGGTCATGCACAGCCCCTTCATGTACACTGGGATCTTCACAGGTGGATCAGGCTGGCACTGCCAGCCAGAAGCCCTCCTGGGAGTAGCAGGGGACCTTGCGAGTCTAGGGCTTCAGTCTGAGCCCTTTGTTCCTCTATGGACTAGCTTGGTGTTTACTCTTCCTTTCCCCCCTCCTTTTCCTTTGCACCTCTGGCAAACAGAATCAACCAAGTATATATTGGTGGAAGTAGCTTTTTCAGACATCTCACATTCTCTTAACATGCTGTTGGAAAACAAAACTAGCACTAGTATGAAGCCATAAGGAAAGAGTAGGAAGCTTTTTCTCTATTAAAGCAACAAGGTATTGCCATTGATGTGAATAAGTCATAGACTTCATGCTTGCCACCTGAGAGACATCCACTTATCCTGTGGAAAAGAGAAACAATTAAGTTAAATTGTGGGCAAATGAAGAGATAAGGGTGTTTGCTCCTCTATTGCTTTCCCTGCTACTTTAGAACCCAGTAGTTTCCTGCTCCAAGTGGAAAACAAGGATCATTAGTTTATTCAGACTTGGTTTTTGTTAGATGCTTATAAATCTTGCTAATTAGCTGTAGAAATCATAAGAGCTCAGCATCATGTTTTAATCATAAGCTCCTCAGGCCACTGATGTTCATGTTGTTCCCTGGATCCTCATTTCCATGTACAAATTACTGAGCCTGTAACACTTTGGCAGCTCATCGCTCATGCCAGGGATGTTTCCAGCAGAACTGTTATTTCAGTAACTAAGCCACAAGCCTACACCTGCAAAAAATAAAAATAAGAGAATAACACAGCAGTGGAAGGTCCCCCCTCCTCGTACTGGTGGAATATTAAAGCTTCTTCGAAGTAATTAAACACAGGCTTCAAGTATAAAGCCTGGCTGACACATCAGTGAAACCATTTTCTCCTTCCCAAGAAGCTAAAGAAAAGTTCCCCAGTCAGCAGCCGGTGAGGGTAGGAAACTGGAAGCACCGCAGTTATACACCAGTGCTAACACGCTGGGAATTTCTGGGGCAGAACAACAGGTCCAAGGCATCGTGGACACAGCTGTGAAATCAAACCTCTGCTGAATTCTCATCCAAATCACCATAAAGGAGGTCAGCATCTGCTAAGACACTGGATAATAATAGCTTGCTTAATTACACATTTGCCCGTAATTTAGTCCAGACCCGCTTTCATAGTGGCAGTAGAGGAGGGTATTTTCCAGTTCTTTTATGTTCCTGTGATTAGTGGATAATGCCCTCAGTGTATGTGCATGCATCTAATTTTCACTTTCAACCTTAACGCAATTTAATGTTGTCAAAATAAATATTATTCTTCACTTTTCCAAATTCTGTTTCAGTTGCTTGTAAAGTAAATATTTTGCTTAGGAATGTGGAAAGCCTGTGTCTGCTTACTGACACTGTCTGAGCCAGGGAGGGAGCCTATCCCTTTATCTTGGAAGCCCAGAATTGCCTGGCAGCTGATGGTGCTTCTTTCACGGAGGAAAAGGCCTTCCTAACCTGTGGCAAAGGAGCAGGGTGGATGACCAGGGATACCTGCTTTGGTCATTTCTGTCAAGTTTGCCTTGCCTACAGGCCAAACTATAAAGGGGGAGTGGGATAATGGGATAAAAGCTTCTTTATTTGTTGTGTCTTGATGTGAATCAGCATTCTAAGCTCATATTTGGACTGTCAGACATTGGTCATGTTCATTCACTGTCAGCAAGATGATGGTGTCAGTCAAATTTCTGAGCAGCTCAGAGTTCCTGTGCTGGGCATGGCTGCAAGAACTGCAGAATTTGGCAGGGGGGTTGGAACGAGATGATCTTAAGGTCCTTTCCAACCCTAACTATTCTATGATTCTATTATTCTAAGCCAAACTTGACCATTCATATCTCCCCACTTTTGCAGTGGCATGGCTGAGGTGTCAAAGGCCTCTGGTGGTTATTCCTCATGCACCTAAACCGGGTTACTTGCAGCAGAGATTACCACTGAGAAGAATATCTTGGTTTGCAGCTACAGAAGAAAAACATACAGGACCTGGCCTGCCCTGACTGTGCATCTCCTCCTGGGAGAGGGTTAGGTGAGTAAAGGGAAGCTCTCTGTAAGTGTTCCCTTGGTCAAACAAAAGCACCCCTCAGGATAGGTGAGTTACATTTACTAAAATATTGGATTAAGAAGTCACTGATCATGAGGTTTTGGTAAGGTCTTATTTTCTGAGCTGTTTCAAGCAAAAGTGAAAATTGAAAACTGGCAATCTTACAAGATCAATAGGGTTTACTTAAATGACTCACCAATTAGCATGTCTGTGGCTTTTAGTAACATTGTATTTTTGCCAATCACATGGGTTTAAACTTTCCCTCATACATAAATTACACACTCAGATTCACATCTCTTCTCTTCTCTTCTCTTCTCTTCTCTTCTCTTCTCTTCTCTCCTCTCCTCTCCTCTCCTCTCCTCCTTCTTCTCCTCCTCCTCCTCTTCCTTCTTTCTTCTTTCTTCTTCTTTCTTCTTTCTTCTTTCTTCTTTCTTCTTTCTTCTTTCTTCTTTCTTCTTTCTTCTTTCTTCTTTCTTCTTTCTTCTTTCTTCTTTCTTCTTTCTTCTTTCTGTTCTTCTTTCTTCTCCTCCCTCTCCATTGTTTCTTTCTCTGTGCCCTTTTCTCTTTTCAGACAATACAGCTATTGCAGAAGGATGTGGGGACAGATTTGCGGGAGGGAAGCATGACTTGGGCAGATGCTCCATGGCATCAGTAGCATGAGGACTGAAGCAGAGATTGAGAAGTTGCCATGCTCCCTATGAAATGTGTAACCAATACTCCTTATTTCAAATTCAAAGGGGGTAGAGCATCTTAATAGAGGATTTTTTAGAGCATGTTTTAGAGGATCAAGTGAGAGCTGTAGTCAACACTGCTCTTCCCTGTGTGAGTCTGGCCAGCAGATCATGGCTCTTACCCTTTTGGAAGCAGCCATAGCTACTGCCACCCTTGTGCCCTGATTCCTCTCTGTAGGCCTTGAAGGGGAAGGTGCCAAGTGCAATTCCTCTTGCCATGGGGCTGGCAGGGATGGGACCTGCAGGTGACAGGCTGTGGACAAATTTATCTTTCATGGAGCCTCAAATTGAGTATAAATTCCCAGTTTTAGCTAAAATATCTGCAAATAGGTAGGAACTAGGTAGGCTTGAGAGGCCCATCCATGTTCTTCTGTTTGGTTTGACTTCACTATGCAGGACAAAGCGCAGTGAACCCAGTGTCCTTCATGAAGCTGTCTTTGCTTTGACATTTGCATGCAATACATGCAGCTCTGTTGCCCCAGCTTAGCAAGTGGGGAGACTGTCACTGAACTGCACTGACCTGCCATACACATCATCTCAGCCCTTGGGCAAGCAAGGCAGAAGCTCAGGGACAGGAACCTTGGTGAGGCTGGCTGAAGCTGTGCTGTTTCACCTTGCACTCACCATGTGCAAACTGTGCTCACGCAGATGCTCACTGCATGGCAGCTCATTAAGCAAGGGGAACCCGATCTTGTGTCTGAGCCCTTGTTCAGCCTGAAACAGGCCAGATTTGTTGACTTTAAAGGCAAACTGCAAACCACATTATTCCTCATAGGCATTCACAGAGGTTATGAGCCTGGGGAACATGTGGTTAAAAGGGAAGTAGGCCATGTATTTACATGGTTTCATTTTATTCTTTTCCTTTCCCAGTGCAGCATGTTATTTTATTTGCTATGAAAATGCCTACAGCAATTGGACAGGCACCTTTCTGCATGCAAGAAATCTAAAGAAATTAAAAGTCTTTGAGGGGCTTAAACATCATCTTGTGTTTAGCCAAAATGAAACTTAACAACAACCTGTACTAAGATGAGTTTATACACAGACACATAAAGTTCCAGGGTGGTCTTAGTGGGTCTGCTGGATCTGCCCTTCATCTGCAGCGCTCCAGCCATGTTTCCTGAAGTGAGTTTGCACAGGTGTCTGTACAATTTGGCTTCCTGTGTACTCACAGCTTATGAAGAGACACCAGACCAAACAAAATCATGTTGCACCAGCTTAGCCCAAGCTCAGTTTGCTGGACTGGCAGGCAGGGGAAAACCTCTGGTGAACTCTGAACATCTGACACAAAAAGTGAGGACACCGTCAGGCTCTGCACCCTTCAAAACCATTTCTAGAGATGTGCTTTCCAAGGCTGACCTGCCCTGAGCATGACATAAGGGAGCCCACACAGTGAGTCAGTGCTGGAACTGAGTTCCTGGCGCTCAATCCTCTGCTCACTCTGCTAAACCACACCAAGATTAAACCAACAGAGGCAAAGAGGGAGCCTGGATATGAGGGAATTTAGCAGGGAACCTGCCTTGACTTATTAATGGAAACTTTTGAGAACAGGCAGCAGCAGTAATTTTATTATATTTTTTCCCCATGCTGAAACAATTTGTGTGCAGTAGAGTCATTCCCTGGAAAAACATTTCTTTAATTTATCTTCTTTAATTATCACTCATCTTCAGCAGCATCTGGTTCCGATATTTTATTAGAAAGTTTGCATGCTTGAACCAGGCCTGGGTGGTATTTCATTTTTTCTTGTTTCCATTTTCTACTGTGATGGCACTTCCGTGGTGGGAAGAGATTGGCTTTGCTTTATTTCACAAGGCCTAATAAATCATACGGCTGTTCTACTTTAACATCATTATTACCATGTAAGCATGCTCAAAGACATATCCTGCAGATTACTTTGTGTATTTACTTGAGGTTAGAATGCCAAGCATTACAAACAGCAGACTGGGTTCCTGTTGTGAAGATGTGCATGCTGCTATGGGAAGAAGCGCTTTCTATCCAAGATCTTAGTGTCTGACTGATGATACTTATGATGTCCAAAACAAAGCCTGATTTTTGAGAGGACTCCTTTAAAATTGGGCCCCTGTAATATTTCTCTGTGAGGCACTCGGTATCCAGCTCCCTGCTGAGATGTTGATCTGTAGTTTCTATGAGCAATTGTGGACAGAAGGGAAAAGATTTCTGTTCTTATGGGCCAGTTCTTCCCTTGTTAGCTTTGCTTTTCAAGATAAGGGTCCCACTAAGGGACAAGGTGCTGCTCAGGCTGTGTAAGGTAGACAAGCATTTTTTTTTGCTGGTGATTCTTTCTTCAGACAAATGTTGGTTTCTTTATGATCATATATGACCTTCCCTAAAGTGACCCACCAGTGTTGGTCAGAAATAGTCTTTCAGATGAGCATTAATTCACTTGTAGCAAAAAATACCTGATTTTCTGAGCAGGAAGTAAAATGTCTGCCAGAGAATTGCAGATATAGGCTACCACCATTTTGCATCTGAAAGAATGAAAGTAGGATCATAAAGCCAGCTATTAAAGGAGACTTTTATATAGAAATAAAGGAATGCAGATGTTGGTTGAAGGCTTTTAGTACCTACAGTATTGTACTTTCCTTCCAGTAGCATCTGCTTGCTCAACACGCAGTACTGGATTTTGTGGTGTACACTTAGTTTGTGGTCTGCCTGTTTTCTCTATCATGCAATGTTTTCTTGTCTTCAGACAGAATTATGGTCAGAGTGGTAAGGGTAAATTAAGTATGACCTAGCAGTCACTTGTCCTCATACACATAAGCCAGTGAGTGTTCACTGTTGTTCAGCAAGGGCCATGTCCTTTCTTGGAGATATGCATCTATAATGCCCACAGAAATCTCAATGAAATTTCACCTAAATGAGCAGTTTGGTTTTGGAAGAGGAGAACTGCTAGTTCTGAAATGCAGCTTGGTAAAGCAATGCTGAGAGAGTACACTGCAAGGCAGGAATTGAGCAGGCTTGGTACATACCCCGTTGCAAATGTAATGCAAAATCAGTAATAGGCTAACAGATTCAACATCATTTTAGGTGTCTTATACCAGCCTAGCTTACTTATTTGCAGTAGACCAAAGGATACTACTTCATAGCAAGAGATGTTACCCTCCTCAGCGCCAGTAGGCAATGCTTTCTCCAGATGATATGAACTTGCTCTGTGCATCTATTCAGGCACACTCTGTGCCACTCAGACTGACTGCATGACTAGCAACATTTCTGCTCCTCTGGTGTTGGGGCTCTGATGGACTGCAGACCTCTCCACAAGAGGAGAAGAAGACAGTTGGGCTCAGACATCAGGCACTATCTAATGCGCTTCTTGGCAGGAGAGATGTGGAGGAGCCAACTGCCAGTGTCTGCCCAGGGTGATCCAGGACCACCTGGGCTGTGAGGCTCACAGGGTGACCTTGATATCTGTAGTCCAACTAGAGTTTGTTACTAAAAACAACTGGGTCTTGATCTCATCTTGGGTACTGAGCCTTTGCCAGCTGAGGGAGAATTCAGGAGTTTGGGTCTCATCTCTCCTTGAGTTGCCAAGCATTGCAGTACAGGGAGGAAAGATTTCACAAAGTGTCCAGCCATGTTTGGATGCCTGTGGACTTTCCCTCAAGGATAGGATGACAAATAATGCCCACAAAATGTCAAAGTCACTTCCCCAAAACTACAGTATTGCTTCCTTTTCCAAAAAGCACTTATAAAATGAGCAGTTCTTCCCCATCCTCCAAATTATCCAAAGCTCTGCCCCTTTGGCAACTGAGGCAGGGTCTTGCTTCACTCGCAGACACTACAGCGAGTGCCTGAGTCTTGGTCTGGTGCCCCTCAACAGCTTCCCAATGTCTCCTTGGCTCTGAAAAGAGAGTCCTGCTGATGCAGCCAGAGTTCATTTGTGCTTCTTGGTTGTCAGACTTTTGGCTTTGTTTTTCCCAACCAATTCAGTAGGCCCTGCAGGAAGCTGAACCAGACTCCTGTGAGCCCATGACTTTCCCATTGTCCTGTGTTAACTGCAGGGCTGGCTGAGTTCAAGCCATTTTTCTTCCTTTCTGGTTGTTTTCCTTACAGTCTACTATTAAACTTAACCAATATATTTGTGCAACAAACAGTTATTAGGCCAATGCACACTGTTAAAACTATTGTGGAGTAGCTCTGTGTCCATCACACTGTGTCCTACACAAATATGCACTAGGCTGCTCCTTGTCCATCACATATACAGATGTCCCTAGGACATCACCTTGAGAGTCACACAGTGTAATGAATGCAGAGAGATGCCTGTCCTGGCACTCGTGCACTTTAGATCAGACTAGGCAACCTACAGGTTTAAGGATGCTTCTGAAAAGTTTTTGTTAAGACGATTTGAACTGGGGCTATGTGGCAATGTCAAGGTTTGGTCTTGGATGGTCTTAATCTTGTTTCACTGATTTTGGAACAGCAGTAAAGAGATCACTCGGCTCTGAGGTGAAGAACAAATAGGCAGCAGCCTAGTTCAATCAAGAATAAAACATTGATAGTGGAAGGTTGTTATCATTTGTTCAATGGACTGCATTAAAGACATGACTTCAGAGTGTCATTACAGAGGCTAGAGACCTTAAGCTTTTCATCCAGGTAGAAGAAAAACACATCTCTAGAGTCCTTGCTGTAATTTCACAGGTAACCTGTAAAGAAAGTAAGCATGAGAACTAATGTTCTCTTTCATCTCTAGTTGAGTCCCATCCTGGCTTCTTTCTAGGAGAGAAGTATGCTTTTGGTAGAAGGAATTTTATGGGGAGTGTAAAGGCAGGAAGGCATTGTGGAGAGACGCACACTGAAAACAGCCTGGCCTCCCATCTAGAGGGGACAGAAACTGCTCCAAGACACTCCTTCTCTCCAGGCTACCCTGTCTTGGGGATCAACAAAAGACTTCATCTTCCTAGGGTATGAAACAAATCACCTTTTGCCCTGACAAAGCCATGGAAATAGAAGGAAACAAAAGCCTCCTGTTGAAAACGGTCATGTAATTAGCAAGCTGGATCTCTTTTTTTCTGTGCTGTGTTTTTCAGCTGTCGTGGATGTAAACTTGGCCTTGTGGTTGAAATGGCAACAGCTGTAAACTTCAAAGAATAAATTCCTCCACGCTTTTTTAATAAGTGCCTACCCTCATCAGCAGACAATCTGCATGGTTCAGCTGAGTTTCTAATTGTCCAGTACTTTCATGCACGAAATACAAGCTATGGTTTCTCAGTCTTGTTTTAGGACACAGCACTCCCCCATTAGAGGGAAATTTTTCCATATTGCTCACTGACAGGATATGGAAGGAGTGAATATTTTGCTGGAAAGACCTGGGGTTATTCCCTAACAAATTGAGTGTGGTATCTGTGGCTTGGCATGAATATCAGCACCGATTTGTCTCAATGTAGCCCAGAAACACCGTGAGATATCTGATGGCCTCAGCAGGCATGTAGGCAAGTTAGTGCACTCCCTCCAGTTATTTTTTGTCTTGCTTTCTATTGATTCACTCAGGGGCATCCTAGAATTGGCACTCGGTAAAGCACACAGTCCCCTCTTGCTCTGTCTTTCTTTTTGAGCCATTTTCAACCTTCTTATGCTTGAAATTAACTGGAGAAAGGAGTAAGTACACTGAAAGGGGTAAGTACACTATGATATTTAGGCGAGGGGTCCCTGGCTTTTTTACAGCTTATTTAGTAAGCACCTATTTTTAGTGTTAGCCTCCCCTCCCCTGCCCTTCCCTCCCCTACTCTCTCCTCCCCTCCACATACGTGGACTGCTCTTCAGCTTATGTTGCTTCTTCTATGCCTACTGTACATTTGTCTTATAGAATCATAGAATCATAGAATAGTTAGGGTTGGAAAGGACCTTAAGATCATCTAGTTCCAACCCCCCTGCCATAAGCAGGGACACCTCCTAGTTATTTTCTCTCTTTTTGGATGTCCTCTTGTGCATTTCTGTTTGAGGGCACAGCTTCTTATTTGCTTGGCTCCTTTTTTTAGTAGCTTCAAGACCTCTTGTAGTCAGATTATGCCAACAAGAAAAATGAAAAGCTTTCAGGTAGGGCCCCTTCACTTCTCTGAACATAATCTGTTCTGGCGATCCAGCTCTGACATTTTAGGCACTAATAATGGGCAGGTTTTTCAAAAATCCTATTTTTATTGTAGCAGATCATTAGGAACCTCTGGTAATGTAGTGAGGCTTCACAATTCCGTGGATAATTACCATGTTTATTGACCTGAATTTCCATATGGGATCAAGTAAAAGTCTGGATGGCTGGTTTGGACCTTTTCTGTGGATCAAGATAAATAACTAAGGGATGGCTTCCCACACTGCCTTCCCATGCCTCCCCCCATTCTCTTTTTTTTCTTTCTACCCCAATTAGGTAGAAGATCCCAGGCATTTTTTAAAGGCCCTTTCAGGAACAGGTATTCCTAAACAGAAACAGCTCTTGCCTAGGTCAGCCGATTGGTGTACTTCAGAGGACACACTAAGACACTGCAGCATCAGTGATGTCTCATTTACTGAAATGTTAGAATTATCTCCAAGGTATATAAGAAATAAGTTTCATTTTGTCTCAAATAAAATCTATCCGGCTGACTGATTGGGTCACAGAGCTCTAGTTTTGAAAGCCTTTATTTTGTAGGGAGCTGTTGTTTTGCAGAGATGCTTCTACTTATGTTGAATAAATGTTATTGCTATTTGGTATGGAAGCCAGACACCACTGTCTGCATAAGAAAATGCTACATTCTTAGTACACTAGGATGCCAAGTAGATGTGTTAATATATGGCTACGTATATACATTCCCTAAAGTCTCTTCTGGTATCAATAGTGGATGAAAAACATATAGATCTATCTAGTGGAATATCTGTAGATAACTAGAAACTCTCATACCTGCAAAAAAACACCCAGGTCTCTTTTTGCATTCTTGATCAATTAGAAATACAGTCCAGATACTTGGGTAAAAAAGCCCCAAACAACAACAGGAAAACAAATCTAAGATCAGTGAATTATCAAGCTGTAGTCTATGGGTTTCTTGTTTTGTTGTTTCTTTTTTCTTAGGGGAACAATGAACAAGGTTTGATGAATGCCATCTCCTGGTCTGCTTCAGCCACAAAGGTGAGGGTACAGGGTAAGTTGGCTCCAGGCACATACACTCTGTCCAGATCAGGGGAGCAGCAGAGGCACTTTGCAGTTACCTCCCAGGCTATAAGTTGTTATTTCCACTCCATGGGATGGAGGGGACCAGTCTCTATCTGGGTCTGCTCCAAACACAGCACTGGATGTAGCTGACGTGAATTCCTAGGCAGAGGAGCTAGGAAGTACTCCCAGGTCCTGCCAGACAGACATGGGCAAAATGCCCAGTGCTTGTAAAGTGTTTTGGAGTAGGGATAGATGATAGATAGCAAATCTTGCATGGTTAATACTTACAAATTACCTTTCCAAAGACACACTTCCTTCCTTTCAGGCAGCTGTTCCGCCTCAACACACTTTGCTGGTAGTCTTCCAGAGCTGCAATGTGAGTTTAAATTAATTTATTGAAAAATCTTCTTCCTTGCTTCAGTTTTTTTACCACTCTTTCCTGAAGCTCTGTCAACTTAATCTGCTGTGCTATGTAAGAAAATGTTAGTTGAACCAAGGTTATTTTCAGCAATTCTTGTACTGTTTCGTAAAATGCTTGCTGAGAAAAAGACTGGTCAGTCAAATATCTTCACTGACCTTTTCTGCCCATTGTTTGCTGTCAAAGCAAAATGGTTTTGAGCATTTTCTTTTCATTCATATTACATTGGTTTAGGCAAGGGCTCAATCTAATACTTAACAAAGGCAATAGAGTCCTTTTGTCTATCAGCTTGCGTGGCACTGGATCAGCCTCTAACTGCTTGTGTCTAGTTTTTGCTATGGAAGTTGAAATCTTGGAGGCCTAGACTAGAGCCCTCACACAGAAGAAATAACCAAGGAAAATCCAGTGAATAGAAATGGGAAATCTACTTGAACCACACCTTTATCCTTTTTCTATTCCTCAAAGTCTCAAAGTCTGGAAGATCAGTGACAGATTTTGAGTGCTGATGACCACAGCGATGTAGGTACTTTCACTGCTCCTGCTTATCCCGACAGTTATTCCTGTGTACAAGGGTCATGGGCTGTGCATGGAGAACTAGCATGGTAAAGGGAGAGGACAGTCCTCAATCTGACATGTAGTTTCTAAAAGGTGATTGAAGATTTTATTCTATTCCATCCCTTTAGCAGTCAAAGACATATTAAGTTATCTCCTGAACTGTCATATTTCACAGCCTGGCAGATTAATTTAAGTCTTGTTCTCACTTTACCTTAGCACTCTGGTCTGTGACCTGTAACAGATGCATGCTCTGATTCACAGTTTCTGCTGCCCTGTGACTGATGGCCTGTGGGAACAGTAACCTCTTTGGCCACCACCACTGGCAAGGACTGTGAATCAGAGCCCTAAAATTAGGGGAAGTGAATCTCTCTCTGCATCTACCTGTGATTACACGTCACATCTGTGCACCGGCTTCATACACAACCTCCCCTTCTAAGTTATTTACACGATGTAATCATCCCTGTGTGTTTTGGAGATGTTTAACCTTTCCTTAAAACCAGCCTGATCATGTTATTCTTATTTAAAGACAGTGGCTATGAAGTATCAAGAGTGAATTTATTACTAAAAATGCCCTCTCCAACTGTGCAATGCATCTATTTCAAAGTATAATGGTCTTCCTTTCTTTCTCACTATGCAATCNTCCCTGTGTGTTTTGGAGATGTTTAACCTTTCCTTAAAACCAGCCTGATCATGTTATTCTTATTTAAAGACAGTGGCTATGAAGTATCAAGAGTGAATTTATTACTAAAAATGCCCTCTCCAACTGTGCAATGCATCTATTTCACTATGCAATCTTCATTAGGGTCTTCTGTGATTAATGGAATACGAAAGGGACAGCTCTCCAAGAATGGCATTCTCTCTCAGATGGATTTCTTTTTTATTTATTTCTTTGTTAAAAGATATTTCATTCAGAGAATCCCCGCTGAGCTTTTTATTGCAGAAAATTAGGGATCATAAATCGTCTCCCAGAAAACTATAAATCCAGTACTATTGAAACATTCCATGGGCAGAGCTTGGCTCTTTGATGAAATCACTCTTTTTTCTTGTATAATTTATGAGCTTTTTTCAGCATGGGGGGATTTATGCTTTTAAATTGCTCACCAGGGTTTTATTGAATATAATTTGCTAGCAAATTTATATGAGCCAAATATATTGCATTTTATCCACAATTATGAGCAATAAAATTGATGGGGCTTTAC
Source organism: Agapornis roseicollis (assembly GCA_002631895.1). Classification (NCBI taxonomy): domain Eukaryota; kingdom Metazoa; phylum Chordata; class Aves; order Psittaciformes; family Psittacidae; genus Agapornis; species Agapornis roseicollis. Next base: position 163,080 of record NDXB01015426.1, on the reverse strand, counting down.
TTTTCATTTTCTTCTGGCAAGTGGAGGAAACATGAGTTTATCCTGAACTTTGAGAGAGATTTCTCAGGGATACATGTGTACAATTAAAAAAGAAAAGCGTGCAGTCAGCAAGGCTGAGGTGCCATTTTGGAAACCTTATTTGGTACATAGGAGGAGGCCAGCTAGATTTCTCTTGTTCTAAAGGGACTGTAAAACACTGAGGAGCTGAGTTAAAGCCACTGAAGCCTATGACACAAATTGACTTTTGCAGGGTTCGAATCACACTGTTGGGAAGGAAGGTGTAGATAAGCTGTTTATGAGCTGCTTGTCTTTCAAGGTCCCCTTTGGTCCCATTGTCCTGTGATATTTTGATTTTCATTTGTCTCATCCTGGTATATTCAAAAGCAAATACAAAACCCCCAGTATAACTATACCTTATATGATTTATTCTGTTTACTATATCTAAATTGTCTTCATTTCTCCATGCCTGCTTTCTTTGAGAATTTTTCTGATGACAGAATAGAATTCTATGTATCATTAATCTCTACAAGGCATAATGATCCATGAAAGTGCTCCATCTCCTGATTCCTAACATGCTGTTATTCCCAAATACTGTTTCTTTAAAATGAGACTTCTAAACCCAAAGTTACCTTCATAACACAGTCAGATGCAAATATTGCAGTTTGCTTTTGAGTCAGTGTGTGGCATTTGGGGTACACCAGACCACTCAGGTGACAGGGTATGTGATAGGAATTAAAATTAAGGAGTACACCTGGGCAAAACAAGCCCTCTTAAGTCAAGGCTTTACCCTGCCTTGAGCTTTGTGCTGTGGACTCTCACTTGCTTTGGAGAAGCATGTCTGCTTCAGCCCTGCTTGCCTGTTTGTCTATCTGTCCCTCTTTGTTGGCTTCATATGTTCTGAACAATGCTACTCCATAGGAATACCAAACTTTTACAACATAGACCTGTATTCTGGGAGCAGAAATGCTTAAGCTGATATAACTAGACTGGGACAGGCTCATTTGTAGACACACATTACAGAGGAGTCTGGAGTAAGGCTAAACTTAGCTGCTCTGAAATGGAAATAAGATGGTGGGAGTTTCAAACCCAGGAAGGCACCAGTCCCTGCCCTGGACCCTGTGGCTGTCTGTGGGATGGGGGACTCATCCACTTCTGCAACCTTAAACCCTCCCTCTGTGAAGGTTTCCCTTCACAGGGGGGAAACCACCTTCTGTCCTGAGGGAAGCATTCAGAGGAGAAATCCTAAGGAAGGTTGTCATAACTTTTCCCTTCCTTTTTTGGCCTTCTCCTTCATGTCTTAGAGCAGAAGGGCTTAATTTGGCACAGAGCAGGGACCTTGAGGTTTTCTTTGCATTGAAGGAAATTAAGGCTGCAAGCTGAAATGGGCAAATCAAAGGAAATTCAAAGTTTAAGACCCACGTACTCTTTCAGTTATTCGTCCCATAACAGCCCAGTCTCTTGGTATGGCCATTGTGTTAACACTGAATATCCTGTCTGGCTCATGCCCATTTTTTGCCATAGCTGTATTATTATTTAAACAATCTATAGGTTTTGTACTTAATGTATACAGAGTGATGATTGCTGGGGCCGTAATAATGAAATATGACTTTCTTAATGAAATTTCAGTCCCAGCTCATTTCACTGCTGACATTGAGGTGACTGCAAATAAACACTTTCCAGAAAAGTCAGTTAAATGGCTGCATAAGCAATTTATCAAATACTGCAACATTTAAATAAATAAAAAAGAAGTGTTCAAGTGTGGTATATTACTGCCTGTAGCTTTGTTCCAAATAACCTCACTCCTTGTCTGTCTAATAGTTAGATTTCCACTGTCAGAAAACAAATCTCTTTCCAACTTGGAGAGTTTTATCAGGTTTATCTGAATGTCAGATCAATGTGTAGGAAACAAATGGAGTCAGCAACATGATTTAAATTAGAAGTCTAACAATTTACAGTCTCCACTGGTTTCTCATAAACCTTATTAACGTTTGGCATTGGGTACCAAGGAACTATAAATAACATTCCAAAAGAACATTTATATCTGCTTAGACTCTTATTATATGTCTTCAACACAGTTTAAGTAATGTCAGTAATACCTTCATCATGAACAGGAAATGAAAAAGTTACCCCATACATGTTTTGTCTTTTAATCAAATATTATTTTCTCCTTAGAACTGCAGAACTGTTTGGGGGTTTATTTTTTAATATTTATTTTATTTATTCAAGATTTATGGCTACAGTTTCCACTTGTTTTTCTAGATCTTAGCAGGGTATAACCCCCTCCCTCTGGACAGACCTGAATGGTTTCTTCACATCTCTCCCTGAAGTCCTTCTCTCCTGTCCCTTCACCTTGGCTGCTGTTAGAGGCAAGGCTCTCTCCTCAGGGAAGTGGGCAGGGACAACACCATGAGCCGCTTGCAGGAAGAAGCAGCATGAGGACAGAGGGTACCATCAGGGCTGGTTGTAGCAGAGCAGGAGGTGAGAGTGATTTATAGGCACCCTCCCCAAACTGCCCTCATTCATTTCTTACATGCTTAACCCTCTTTCTTTCTCTCATTTTAGTCTTTTCTCCTGTCTTTGTGAAAAGGTTTCCTTTTCTTCCTTAGAAGAATTCTAAGGAATTCTTTTCCATCCAACACACCCAAGCACTCTCTCCAAAATTCAGTTATGCTCTGAAATCATCTGTTCCCAATCTGCTGCGTGAGCCTTGCTATTTTTATTGCCTCTCTCATTTGGAAGACGATGTATGATTCTACATCTTTCAGGAAGAGATGTAGAATTTCTCTGATTCTGAAACATTGTGCAACTGCTACTTTTGCTCAGTCAGTGAATACAGAGTGAATGTTTTCTGATGCAGCCGGCACCAATCATGTTGCTGGTGTCTAGTAAATGAGCAAGAAACAACAGACATCATGCATTGTATGTATAATGAAGGCAAAGAGATTAAAATATGAAAAAGAGTTAGTGGTCTGTAAAGAACAAATACTCGAAAGAAGCAAAAATCCCACAAATGTTGTTCATGTCAACACTATAAAATGAGAATTAGTCCTTACAGATATGCAGAGCACATTCATGTAAACTAACTTTAGGGGCTTACAGAGCTTGCTTCCTTTATAGTCAAAGAAAAGAAATAGACATATCAGGAGAGCAATTCATCTGCCCTTTTTAAGATGAATTAGGAAGCCCTAGGAAGAGATGAACTGCATTTTAGGTATGTCTGTTTCTCCCCATTACCTATAGAGTGAGTTTAGACAATTAGTCTGGGTGCAGATGTCTATTGGCATTTAATACTAGGTGAGATGAGCTTTGGTGGCCATGGCAGAAAGGATGCTGTCATGCACACTGTACTAGGCATGATGTGACAGCCTTCCACCTTGACTCACCACAGCAAGCAAAGAAATGGGCTGCATAGCCAGAGCCTCATGCACATTGGTGCAGCCAGTTCCTTGGGACTGATGCCGAACAGTGAATGATAACCCACATGATGGGAAAGAAACTGTGATAATGTCTGACATAAGGCATTTACCTCTGGCAGCTCCTTGAATGAGATGAAGTCAGGGAAGAGCTGCATTCTTGTAACTACCTTTGCTCTTTTTTAAGGCATCCAGAGGTCACCTTCTCTGCTAGACTCTTGCCATGCATGGCTTCTTGCCATGGCCAGCCACTCTTCCCCTCTCAGCCCACTAGGGCAAGTGGGACCCTTTTCTAAAGTATTAAGGAAGTCAGCACACAGTGGTGAAGATTCATTTACTTACAATTTTAATTTGTAGCCTGGCTCCTAACAAGGCTCTTTTAGATTCAGAACAGTCTTTGGAGCCAAAAAAAAAAAATAAATAAAAAATAAAAGTGCCAAAGGCGGAAAAGGAAAGAATACAGACGAAAATTAAAAAGCCACAGAAATGTTCAAAGAAACATTTCAAAGGGGTGGCAATTAGATTTAGCTCCACAGAATGATGTGACAGACATATTTGACATTCAGTAGCACAAGAACTGGTGGAATATTAATTCCAAGAACATCTAGCCATGAAGTCAAATGTTTCTCCACCTACAGAAGTCAACTACAAGGAAAACAAAACCTTTTGCTTGGCCTACAAACAATTAGTTGTTGATTTATTGACATGCTTTTACAGAAAATGAGCAATGCTTATGAAGACATTGAGAAGACAGTATAATAAATTGTATTTTCTTTGAGCTTCAAGGGATGTTACCAATTTTCTACTTTAACCAAGCTCTGCCAGGGTGTCCTTTTGTTAGGTCTAAGAATTAAATTCAAACAATACAACAGCTTTATCGTAGCATGTGGTTTAGCAATAGACCTGAGGCTACTAGTCAATGAAAAAGAGGAATGATTACATGCCTTGTTATGGAAGTTACATGATAAGTTCATTAGAAACCTTTCTGAAAGTAAAGCTAAGTACATGGTAATTCAATTTTCCACTACCAAGTTCTCTCCTCACTGTGACTATTTGAGCACAATTGTGCTCTACATGAGAGTCAGAAATCACTGTAAGTTGTAATCCCATAGTATCTTCAGCTGGGAGAAGGGGAAGCTATGTCAGAGTTGCCTTTTATTTTTTATAGCTTTCCTTTTCCCCCAAGTGCTACTATTGGTAGCAGCTATCTCTAAAAATGCCTCCAAAGTAATGAGGCTGAGTTTAGGCTGTCAAGATCCAAACAAGATTTGTGTAATTTTTTGATGTGCCAAAGTTCCATTTCTGAAAGGGATTTGAGAACCTAAAAGCCCAGACCAGCATAGCAGGTTACCACGTGTCCACTAAGCTGCAATACCTCTCCCTGTGTCTACTTTCAGTCTGCAGCAGCTCTGAATTTACTTCATGATATGAGAGGTTTAAATTAGATCAGTTTACATTGCATTTGTATGCACACATACATTTACTGCCATTCAGCTTGCACACAACCTCTGGTAACTCCTGGATGGACAGGTCTGAGTAACCTGATCATACATTAGATCTTTAAGTACCACTCAAAGTCAACAGGGCTTAGTAACAAAGGTGCTTCTGAAAATTTTACTCAGAAACTGGCAATTGCATGTGAAGTACCCATGGCTGATTGATTGATTGATTGATTGAAGGAGATCCTAACAATTTTAGGAAAACAACAATAGGTAGCCTGCAAGAGGATAGATAACACTTGCTAAAGAAGCTGCTTGTCATTAGATGATCAATCTGGCACTGTTCCCTATGCCACATTGTGAAATTGATTGTCCTCATATAGACATATTAAAGCTTAAATTTGCTTTAATAACCTCTCTGTGCTAAATGTATAACAGAGATGGGGAGTGGGGGACACTTCCATTCATCACAGACTCACCAAAAATCCCAGTCAAGGAGCAGAGCCCAGCACGATGGCCTGAAAGGAGACCTCCGTCACAGAGATCTCCCCATATGCTTAGGATTTAGGGCACAGGATGACAATGCTTGAAACCCATCAAAACATTCTTCACCTCAGCACTGACAGGTGAGGACTCAGAGAAGAAGGCCTTGGGGAGAGCCTGAGATACTTGAGAGCAGCCAATATTTCCACAGAGCTGGTCACCTATGAATTGGGTATTGTTTTTATTTCTGAAATGCTCTTGTTCTGGACATTTAGCGCTTTGCTCTAAGGAAGGTGAGCAGCCCTTTCTTAGCCCTGCCAATTTCTCCAGACACAGCAGACCAGCAGTGGTTGAAAAAAAGTGAATGGCTGTGATTTGTTTGAGTAAAGATCTGAAGCAATCACCAGAATGTTGCTTTGTTCAGAGACAGCTTATGCTGGAAGAATTTTGTTTTGCAGATACAATCAGGGGTTATTCTATCCCTGCTGCCTTTATAACATTTTAGCAATTCCCTACTGCCCTCTCACTTTGGTTAGATGTAGAGCTTCCAGTCTGCTAGCTTCTCAGAAATCCTATATGAAGGCTACTTGGCATAAGTGGCAACAGTCAACCTGCACATTCGCATAAGGAGTCTTGCAGCTGGGACTTGTTGGACTTACAGTGAACACTTCAATCAACTGCCATTAGAACTGGGTCGGAATCACAGCATTCTGGATTGCCTGTAAAGGAAGGTCTCCTTAATTCTTGTAGCATGTGTACATCCTGATTCAACCTGACTTGAATTCTGTATTGAAATAAAAGAGACTGAGTATGAACTGATTCAAAGCAAATATCAAAGGTTTGTAAAGATTTTAAATAATTGATTCTTGGCCCATGTTGGTGAAGCATATTAATATTAGCGTACCACATTTAGAAATGGGAAAACTGATATAGACATTTATGTCCAGGAACTTTCAGGCAGTTAAGTTGTTAGCTGAACACTTCAGGATGAAAAACCCCAACCATTTGATTTTGCTGTAGGAGTGTAAGGAGAATGCCGACAGTGTCTAGCCCTAGACAGACACACAGCAGTCCTGCTCTGAGGGTGTTTTTGAAAATTGCTCCAGCCTAGCATCCCAAGCCACACAGAGAGCCAGTGAGAAGAGCCAGGTGAGAGCTAAAGAGTTTCTAATCACTGCTGTGTCTTCTAACCCAAGCTTCTGGACTAAATATAAAGTGAGCTGTCAAGTAAATCATAGAATTATAGAATTGTTTGGGTTGGAAAAGGCCTTTAAGATCATCAAGTCCAACCATTAAATGCACTCACACCATATGTTAGAAACATCACAAAGCTTTGTTGGCCATATAAAAATTGCTGCACATGGGAACAATAACTCTTTCCTGAAATCCAAATAACTATTCTGATCTAAATCAGAAGACAGAAAATCTGCCCCTTTCAGGATGCGGTCATTGTTCAAGTGTTAGGAATATAACAGTGATTTAAAAAACCCCAAACCTACTGTCTGGTACCTGCTCTTCTCAGAGCTGTTGATTTTAAGTGTGAGCTGTAAGACCTCTTATGCTAACACTTTAACTCAGAGGAAATATCCCTGTCTGTGATATAACCCCTTACGGGTCAGAGTCCTTAACTGGAAGTTAGCCTTCTTGGCTGATGGAGTGATTATTGTAGAGTACATAGGGAAGTGTCAGTCAGGTTTTCCCTTCCACTTTTTCTCCTCCATTCTTCATTTTCAAAGTATGATAAAATTGGAATTCAATTCAATTTGTAGAAAGCAGGGCAGTCACTGCTTTTTCAGATGTGTAATGCAAAATGTAAAGGTGACTGTATGTCTTTGAGGCAGCTTCTAACTGCAAATTTATTTGAAGGCAGTTGCGTCTGGGTAGATCTAATTTGCTGTTAGAATTGAAGTGGAGCTTTGGAGACTTTTGAGCATGTTATTATTGCACAAAAAACAGCACTGGAAAGGAAGACTGCGCAACAGAAAACCTGTGCAGCTCATGGAGAAGTGACAAAGGTATATATGAGCAGGAGCTTTCACCTTTTTATTCACACTATCTTGTGTAATGAACTTAACTAATTTCTGAGCGGGATTCTCAAATTCGACAAACCAGAAATACTAAGAGGAAGGGATCTCAGCTTCCTCTGTTTTACCAGGGACAAGGGGGTGTCCACAGAAGAGGATGGGCTTTCCCACAGCCCTCTTCTTCATTTAGGTCATTCTGGGACATGTTTGTGAACTGCACCCGTGTCCTTACTGGCACCCTAGATGACCCTAGTGAGGCCACAGCTGCTCCATGAAGAACCGGGATTGACATAGTTCCCTTCAAAATCAACAGTTTCTCCATGGGCTGGACTAAATGACCCTAATTAGCTATGGTTTGTATCCCATAGTGGAGCACGCACCAGCCCTGACTGAAACCCCTCCTGGGAGCACAGCATCTCTGGGGCCCTGCTCATGTGTGCACTTGTGGAGCTCTGCTAAAGGCACCCTTCCCTTTGGCAGGGCACGGTCTCCCTTAAGCAGTGCTGAGGACAACTGGCACACAGCTTCAGCAGCAGCTTCAGTGGAATGGGAGGGCAGCAGATGAACATGCACATGGGTGGAGTGGTTACAGTGTTTCCAAGGCCAGCAGGCAAGCAATTCAGTGTTTATGATTTTCAATATTCCAATTGCAAATGCAGTGATCTATGTGGGAAAATATGAAGGAAAGAAATGAAGGTTATGGGGTGACCTGGAGGAACACAGCAAAGTTAAAGAGGGGAATTTGCAGCCACAGTGTGGTTACCCTTAAATGTTGTAAACAGAAGCCAAAATAGAATCATATGACAGCAAAATCAAACTTTTAGTAGAGGTTTGGGTTTTGTTTGTTTGCTTGTTTGTTTGTTTGTCCATCTGACATCCCACTGCTTTGTCCTTATCATGCTGCAAGAAATCTACTTTGCATATATAGTACATCCTCAACAAAAATCTCACAGTCTGATCAAAGCCAGCTAAGGGAAAAGGTCAAAGCACAGGTTATAATGCACACAATTCCAGGGAGCTCTGTCACACGTGTGTGTGTATACATAAACAAAATCCTCTCTGCATGATGCACTGACAGTACGTAAGATTCATGGAGTGTGCTAGTCAGGAAGCAGCACTGCGCTGACAGAACTGCATGGCGGCTGTGAGATTAGCTGTGCAAAATGACCAGCTGCAGAGCAGAACCTTCCCAGGCAGGCCTGGATACTCGTCCCTGTGCTGAGACCTGAATCTTGCATTGATTCTTTTCACATATGGAAAAAATACTGGGAACCTTTAGGATTTTCCTAAATAGCAGTATAAAAAGTGATTGCAATAGCCCCACTGCCTGGCCACTCATGACTTTATTCTCCTTGTGTGGTTCCCACTTGGCTCGCCATTAAAGTGCTGTTGGTGTATCTTGCTGGACCTGTGAGAGGGCTGCACCTTCAAATATAAATTCATAATTCAGAGAGTATAAGTATAAAGTATAAGGTCAGCAGAGACTGTTAACTATATTTTGTTCCGACCTTTTCCACCATGTGAATCATGGATTGCCATATATATATACACATATATATATATAAGAATCACTGAATTCTTAAAATCAAGTTTGTGGAGCTTGACTTTATTTTATATGATTCAAGCATGCTACTTATCTTCCCCCCTGCTTACAATCTTTGGCTTCAGTGGTCTTGTCTTTCTCAAACTTTTCTCTGTATTTGTGTTAGGTCTCTGTATGCAGATTTACCTTTAGATCCAAGGTCTTCTGCCTGCCCAGCACCATGCAAAGCGGAGTTTGCTAGGGGAATCTGCCTAATCCTGTTGCACAGCAGAGCCCAGATAAGCTTGCTCCCCAGTATGAGAAGCTCTCCAGTATGAGCAGTGCCTGTGTGATACTGCTGAAGAGAACTGGTTGGGGAAACTCCAGGTCTAGGAGTCTGACTCTAGTCTGTCTCTAGCTCTGCTTTGCTGTATCTTTCTGACAAATTCCTTTCCTTTTCCCTCTCCTTCAGACATTTCCCCTGTTCTGCTCCCAGTCACTGGCAATATGTCCTCCTTTGCTGCCTTGACTCAATTTCTTGGATGCATTACTGCTCAGCTACCTGATTACTTTTAATCCCTTTCTTTGTTCTATTGATTTTGCCATAACCGAATCCATCTGTTGCATCTGACCTATGGGAGGATGGGAAGGCTGTTTTTCAAATGGCTTCTTTCCTTCCTAAAAGGGTGGTGTTTTACAGAACTCAGCATGGGAGTTTTGGTGCTGCCTAGAAATTTCCACAGAACATGTTCTGTATCATTTCATTACTACTCAGCTATTTGCTGGTTATTATTAACAAATTTGATTATGGAGGGTCAAACTGTATGTGAAATATACAATGTTCTCTTTCCCTTGTTCCTCCAAATAGCTATTTGTGCCAGTCATGTACTGTGCTCTGAGCCAAAGACAGTCCCACAACTGCCAAAAACACAGAAGTCTCCCATATTTTCATCTTTCCACTTGCTCCTCGGCCAACTCAGCTTGGAGCTCCCTGGCTCCAGCCTCCATCTTCAGCTTCCCTACAAGCTACCAGCTCCCTCATCCCCACAAGCCGCAGTGATTCCCTCCCAGTTCACAGCTCCCTTCCCCAGCAGCAGGCCAGAACAAAGATGTGCACTGTAAATAGGAGAGACCTTCTTGTTTGCTTTGCATGTGGTCCTGATTATTATGGTCTGCCTGTTTTAGCTGGTGGGAACTGTTTCTGGAAGAGAGGAGTGAGCCAGGTGCTGAGCAGAACCCATCCTGGGAGCACTGCTGGAGAGCAAAAGGCAGCAGAGATGTTTCAGGAAGGACGAGCAGAAAATGTGGGAACATGGCTGAAGGAGAAGCAGGTTTCCTGACAGCTGCCAGTTGTGTGCTCCAGCACCAAGCCTTGCTCTGTGGCAGGTCAGGACCTATACGCTGTTCACACTCATAATTCCTGCAAGTACCCTGGCTTGACTCAAAGAACTTTGTTGCCTGAACACGTTTCATGGCTGTTCTGCCTCCAGATGGCAGACGGTGATACCAAGACAATCTTTGCAGTGGTTCTCCGGCTGTGGATGACAGATGGTGCGTTTTGGAGACCTACATAGATGAAGACAACTTTTTCCTGACTCAGCTTGGCTTCCACAAGCTCAGCTACTATCACAGAGGTGAAAGATGGTATCACAATGACTTGCTTATTATATACTATATATTTCACAGAAGGTTTATTACTATTTTTTGAATATAGATGCCCTGAGCAATAATTCCTGCCTGATGGCCAAACATAACCTTGAGGCCACGTGAAATAACCATCAAAGTTCTGTATCCACTGTGATTAACTGCCTTGAATGCTGGATTTGTGCATAATAGAGAGGAATTTACCCCATACCCTGGGTGCGGGAAGCTTCTCTGTTATAGCAGCAGAATGATCTAACACCTCAAATCTGCAGGTAGGACCAAAGAGTTGGTACACAGCTTATGCCACCTATGTTTCAGCCTCGTGTGTTCCTGTATCCCAGCAGGAGTGCTACCACCCTTTTACATCTCTCCGTGCATGCAACAAATCTGCAGCAATTCTCATGTCATGGCTTATAGCAGTGGATATAACCAAGGACAGAATGAATGTGTGTGAAGGTGGAGAGGGTTCATGTGTGAAGGTGGAGAGTGTTCATGGGTAAAGGTGGAAAAGGTTCAAGGCCACTGTAGAGAAGAGAATATCTCCCAGGAAGTTAACAGAGTGCCTTAACAGTTGAATGAAACCTATCCAACGTTACTTGAGCCTTCTGGCTGACATTTTGATACAAGATGTACGATGGAAATCAGCACTTTAATTTCTGCAATAACCACCACAGTATACAAGTATTGTTCAGGAATTTTCTATTACTGTCTGGAGTGTTAGCTTTTATGGTGCCATATACATGTGCAGTATGGACAAGTTATAGTTGCTGTGGGAATGTTAGTAATGAAATTCTTGAGTTCTCAGTGCTTAAAAATCTCAAATGAGTCATAAAGGAGACTTGTTTGCATTTCATTTCCTTAGTTAAAGGCAGAAAAAACAATCCCCACAACTCTTTGTGACAAAATTTTCCAAACTAACACCCCTTCACCTTAAAGCTTTGACTTTTTTTCCCAACAAATCGCTCTTGTCTCCCTCATTACTGTGATTGGAGCAAAAAGTTGTTTGAACATTTGGTCTGAGGAAATGCAATGCCCTTCCTGGCACTGTCATTTTACCACTGACAGTTTTTCAACATGAGTATTAGAAAGGCGAGATTTTATTCAGGATACCGAGTGAGAGCCCTGAAACCTGGGATTTATTTTCAGTATGGGGCAATCTCCCCTGACTTGTGTTTTTCTGATTTTGCTGTCTGTAAAAATAAACTTTTGCTGCTTATCCACGCTTTTATTTTAGTTATTTTGTGTGTGTGTGTGTTGGTTTTTGGTTTTGGGTTTTTTTTTTCTCCTTCTGGTTTTACTCCATAGTGAGTCTGGAGTGCTGTTGGGAGTCTGAATAAGACTGAGGGAGGAAACTGGAAAAATATGGGTTAGTATTCATGATGTGTAAGGCATTTATGCCAGAAATGTAAACATTGGGCCTGTTTTGGGAATTACGAAGGAGCATTCTCCCCCTAGCAGTTATCACCATTTTCTTTTTTAAAACACTGGTTGTCTCCATGTGAGCACTCACTTCCCCATTCCTACTAGTATGTGTCATGCATCACCTGGAATTCATCAGCATCCTGTTTTGGTTCAGTGAGGCAGTCCATTCCTACATCCCCAGCATGTACAGGACTCAAAGTCTTCATGTTCTTGCACTGGGATTGAGCAGTACCTCATGAGAGTTTCTTCAATTCTCACAACATTAAGTGGGAAACGACTTTACAGTTGTCACAGCCCAATGTTGGTTTTGTTTATCTAGGAAATCCTCTCTTTGAGAATAATTTTCAGAAAGTGTTTGATACTTTTGATCCCACCTTTCCCCCCAAGTTAAAATGAGCTCTTAACCTTCTTTTGGCAAGAAAGGAATAAGGTCTTGGGCCTGAAGACAACAAGCAACCACATACCACCAGGAAAACTTAATTTTTTCCTAATAAGAGAATAGCTGCTAAAGCAGAACCTGATCGCAAGACAGCCAGACAGAGCAGCTCTTTTGAGTTAATCTGCTTCCCCTTCTAACTTCATTTCACAACACAGATAATAAAGGATTTAACAACCTGCCATGCCCCATTCAGAAAGGCACTGTGGGTTCCCTGTGTGTTTGAAGGCAACATCAACAGGAGCTCAGGCTACAGTACACAGGGTGCTAATAGCCTGTTACTCTCAAAGCTGTAATTTACAGGTTAGGTACACATGTAGTAGGAGGGTATTTGTAGAGCTTATAACTGCAACATAAAATGCTATTTTGCACTCAGGAAGACATAAGGTTATATTCCTGTTTCAGACACATATCTAGATGTATTTTTCACACAAAATGTGAAATCATACTACTGCTTTCCAGTCTTTGAAAGCTGGATCAGGGCAGTTTTGAGGATTGCAGGGATGAATGTAGTGTGTGAAACAATTACAGGAAGCTTAGAAGCCACAATCCTTGGTTTGTCTGTGAGGGGGCATGTAACTTCTTACAGTAATTTGCTGTCGTTATAATACAACAGTGTAATAGTAATGGTTATGAGTCCATGTGAAGAGGGTGAGACAGGTATTTGACAATAAGGACATAGGTATATGAATGGGAAGAGAGAAAAAGGATCTGGCTGAGCTGTGGTTAAGAGATGGAGGAAAAAAGGCATAGTCTGAAGTTAGTTGATAAGGTGACAAGGAAAAAATAAATAAAAAAAGGTGAAGAAAAGACAAAGCAGATGAAGAAGGAAAGAATGTGTAATCCCTGCCCATGGCAGGGGGGTTGGAGCTTGGTGACTTTAAGGTCATAGCGTCATAGAATCATAGAATAGTTAGGGCTGGAAAGGACCTTAAGATCATCTAGTTCCACCCCCCCTGCCATAAGCAGGGACACCTCACAGTAAACTGTGTCACCCAAGGCTTCATCCAACCTGGCCTTGAACACTGCCAGGGATGGAGCACTCACTCTGTGATTCTATGATTCTACGATAAGCAACAGAGACCCAGGGAAGTCAGAAAATAGATAAGACAATTTATTATAAGTTGGCTAATGTATTACATAGTCATTAATAATGGCCAAGAATGACCAATAAGACAATGAGCACAGGTGCCTCCAATCCCCTCTGTCTTCCAGAATGCTCCTTTACAGATCTTGGGATTTCAGAAGCCTGGATGCATTGAGGAGGTTGGAGAAGGAACTGTGGAAAGTGAATGTCTCCACTGGCCCAGCTCTATCACATGGTCTGTGGTAAAGCTTCATCACACATTCGTCATCAAGTCCTGGAATCTGGAGAAGAAGCAGTCATCTGGCAAAATTAAGAGGTAGCAATTGAGTGTGAAAATAGAGTTTGGATATAGCAGTACAGGAAGAGGGATCTGGTGATCAAATGCTAGCAAGAAGATGACATAAATATTTTACCATTCATTAACATTTAACCATTCATTAACATGTTTTCACTCATTTTCTGATACTACACTACAGACATGTAATTGTTGATCCAAATTTATTTGAGCAAAAGAGGTATCTTTAATGAACCATGTATTGGCATTTGTTCTACTCAGAATTAAAAGAATACCTAAATTTAACAGGTCTGATTCTTAATAACACTGATGAACATTTATGTTTATTTAAATATATTTTCTTTCAAATCTTTTCATTTGCTGAAAATAGAGCAATCAAAAAGGGGGAGCAAAAATTGTTCTAGAGGACATAACTACAACTGATTTCTAAAAATGTCAGCAATTTGCTTTATATATGAATTTGCATTTGAGAAAAATCAACACAGAGCCAGAGGAAGAAGAAGGAATAATAAAACATTACTGAATTAAGCTATGAATAGCATTGTTTAAATGAGCTGTTTCATAACTGATAATTAGATGTTCTTTCTCTAATCATTCCCAACACATATCCTGTACTGGACAGTGTTAACCTTTCCACTCAGAGAATATGAATTCTCGGTTTCAAATGTCATCTCAATTTTTAAATCTCTAACATCTTAGTGCTCCAACTACTTCTATCCAAATTGACTAACTTCATGATTGGAACTTGCATACTTAATTACAGCAGTGAGATTTAGTTCAGTGGAGCAGATCCTTGGCCATCAAGATTCAGAGACGTAGTGACAGCTCTGCCAGTGAAGGGCCTGACCTGTAAAGTGCCAGTGGCCTAGTCCTGTACAAAATGCCATGTGCCCTCTAGGTCTTGTAAAGGTACTGGCAACTGTGCTAGCTCAATACTTTGCAGAATTGCTTAGCATCTTAAAAAAACTGAGTCTTAAATTGATTTCATAATCTACATTTTTCTTTTTTGGGGGGCTGGGTTCTTTTTTTCTGTCTCCTGAAAAATCACAATAGCGCTGTTACAGCTGGAGATGGGGCATAAATGGAGTCTTTAACCAACCCCATCCTCTCCCCCAAATTTAATGATTCAGATAAAATGGAATGACGTTCAAACAGACTCCAAGTTTCTTTTGCTTTTGCAAAATCAAAACCTGAGTGATGAGGTTTTGCAAATTTCAAACCCAAACCACTCCAGTTTGTTCATTATAGACATGAGACTGAACTTAAAACCTTTGATCTGGGCCCTCTATCCCTCTGGACTTCAGTGGTTTGGCTAAAAATGGAGCCTGGATTTAAGCCATGCCCAGTTTGGGTTGTGCAAATCACAACCTGACTAATGTAGTTATTCAAAACCAAAACCATAACATGGCCTTCTTGTCCTATCCCTAATTAAATTAAATGCTTTGTGTCCAGAGCATTGAGGAGACTGAAATGTACAGAAGAATATTATCAGCATAACACAACCTTCTATTTTATTCATTCCCAAAGGGCCTAATCCTGAAATCACAAAGATCTCTCACCTCATCAGACCATCCTTGTGGGCACTTGGTGAGGTACTTGTGCTTTGAAGAGGGCTGCTGCTGCTTTCTTTGAAAATACTGAATTAACTTTCATTTAATTCAAGAGCAATGTACCCTTTCTCTCTTGTATTTTCTGGGTACTTTGCTATTCCATGTACGTGCAGGTTATGAAATTTCTGTTTCAGAAGAAGTTGAAGTAGAGAAGAATTCGTTATGTCCCTGTCATTAGATGAGAGCAAGTTTATGTCCTGAATAAGCCTCTGCCTTCATACAAGTCTGATACCAGAAGAAACAGAGCTCTCTGCAGGGCATCTTCTGGTATTTCTGATAGACTCTACCATCTTATCCATCTTCCTATGCCAGTTTCTCTTGGTACAAAAGCAGCTGATGCAGCTTCTAGGATAATCCTAAACACTTTCCTGGACAAGAGGACAGCAAGATCTCTAAGAACTTCCTGTGAGTGTTTGCCCATTCTGGACTTACACTTGTGATGGACGCATGCTTTCACAGCTTTTGTTTTTCTTTTCCTTCTCTTGCTGGCAAAAGTGAGGGTCTAAAGGCAGTGCTTTTAAACCTCTGGATTGTCTTAGAACTACTTTGAAAAGGCCTGTGAATGATGACTAAGAAAAACAAGCCTATTGGCAGTAGGATTTAAAGCAGTTCAATGTACTCTGCCTCTCCAGCCTAATGTTCCAGGGGGCCTGCAAATAAAGAGATGCCTGAAAACCATCATTGGCATTCACAGAGAGGTCTCCTGGAGATCAGGGAAGGGAGATGAATACTGCCGAGAAGCCAGCTCCACCCTGGCTCCTGAAAGAGGCAGAGCATCCCAGTTCCCCTTGCCTAGGACTTGATGCATTCCCAAGAGGTATGCTAACAGATCAGGAGTCCTTTTTCTAGGTCTGTAGAACTGTTACAGGCTATACTTAAGCTCATTGTTTCACTTCATTTATTTAGCTAGATCGCATTTTCTGATGTTTTGGTTGTTTTTTTACAGGTAAATTGTTACTTCTCTGTTAGCATTTTGCTGTTGCCACCATTCTCTGCTGATATTTTCTTTTTTACATGTTTGGATTCCAGTAGGTCATTTAGAAGGAATAGTGGCAAAGGAGAACTTTTTTAAGAGCAGCATATGCAGACTAAAAGCACCCAGCCCTGTAAATACTGAAACCTGTGAACTTAACAGTAATAGTTTTCCTTGTCTACTCTAAGTGCTGAGACGCCTACCCTTTCTATACAGCTACAAGTTACACTGAGGAGAAACAGTCACAGAACTGGAGCAAGCTGGACGTTTAACCAGATAGCTGGAACAATTACAGTTCTGCCACAAGTCAGCTTGGACTAATAAGTTGAATGAAACTCAAAGCCCAGTGTCTTTTTTTGCCCTAAGCAATTACTTTTATCCAGTATGTTCTTTTAAAAAGAAACAGGCTAAAAGCTAAGAGCATAAATTCAATCCTGTGTGCCTAAAGTTAAACAAGGAAACCCATGCCAGCAGTGTCTCTTTTCCCTGCCTGGGAGCTGCAGGGCGGTGGATGTTGTGGATTCGTTCTCCCTTTTCATCCACAGAGCAAGTCAGGAGGAAGAGGGAGAGTTTTGTTTCATAAGAAGAACAAGAGAGGGATCTTCTTCCTTTCTCCTCTTCAAAGTCAGGAAGGAGGAGGCAATTGCGATGGGGGTAGATGAGTGGAGAGAGCTCATGGCAGAGGGCTGTACCTTCTTTTTGGCATCATGGACTCCATCCAGGGAATCCTGCAACTTAGTTGTTAAAACAAGTAAAACTTCCTTTCCCTGCCTCTCACCTTCCTGTTGACCCAGAGCATCTCTCTCTTATTTTTCATTTGGTACCACCAGGATATATTGCTCTTCAGCAATCACACCTGTTGGACAGTTTGCAGGGCTGGGGTGGAGCAGTAAATGTGCATACCTTATGTCTGAGTCTCTCTAGTACAGCACATCTGGGTAAGATTAAACAAAGCCAGGGGCGGGAAGTGCCAGTATAACAAATCGTATGAGCCATAAGAGCTCAATTTAGGACCTATGCATATGTTTTCAATGCTAATTTAACGCAAACCTTTTCAATCTCATGCTTCAGTGTCCTTTTGCAATGTCTAGAAATGATGTAACTCCGATCTTTTCATCCTTAGGACCATGCCGTTACCTGGCCTATCCAATCCAGGTTCCTAACAGCTATGGTTAGCAATTCAGACATTTTCCTGTCAAAGCAACTGCCCCCACATAGATTTTTTTCATCAGGCTATCACTAGAATTTTGCTGTGGTGTGAAGCCAGCCCCAGCCCTAGAAGTTTATGAAAGAGTAGAATGGGCAAAACCATTGAGATCCCTTGTATGGGTTCCTCTGGAAGGGCTGGGCACAGGCAGGTCTGAATGTTGTGCTGCTTAAGCCCTGGACAGGTCCTTGGCATCAGATCCTGCTGAGCATGGTGAGGATTGAGCCCTGGTGACAGGTTTAGCAGCGTTCATGGAAGGCAAAGCTGCTGCAGAGCTGTCTATGTCTTCTGCTATTGCATGGCATTCAGCTACTCATTGTGAGCTGAGAGTAAGTTTGATAAATGACAAACCACATAAAAAATAAGGCTGTTTCAAAACTTGCTGCTCTGAAGCAATGGAAATGTAAAAACATTGGGGGTGGGGTA
The DNA here is from genome assembly GCA_002631895.1 of Agapornis roseicollis. Lineage (NCBI taxonomy): Eukaryota > Metazoa > Chordata > Aves > Psittaciformes > Psittacidae > Agapornis > Agapornis roseicollis. The sequence goes on along the minus strand of NDXB01015426.1, from coordinate 145,099 downwards.
GGGGAAAGGGGGGGTTTGTAGCTGCACTAAATCTGTAGGTTTGATTTATGAACAGGCTGGATAATATTTTTCGAATCCTGTGTCCTCCATTTTTTAACAAGATCAGGATAAGCTCCAGAGGAGACTTTCTGAATCTGACTTGCAAGCTCAGCTCCATGGTTGCCCCATGGCTCTCCTCATGCCACCTGTAGGTATGATGAGAGAAGCCAGCTGAGGGAAGTGAGGAAGACCACAATCATCCTGAGGGATGATGATGTGCCAGGCCAAAGAGGAAAAGTTTTAGAGTTTGGCTGTTGAGTTTTTCAATGACAAAGAGAATGAAAAAGAGCTAGAAAGAAGATACTTGTGAGAAAATTCCCCTCCAAAGATAGTCATGGTGGAAATGTTTTCAAGAAGCTCAATCTTCAGACTTTGTTACTGCATTTGACTGAGTTGCACTGTATGGCTCAGTTCTCAAAAGCTGTTAAACGTGTTCCTTCTGAGAATGGCCATCCTTTCTCTCATCCACCCGCCACGAAAAACAGGTTTCCCACCATCAGCTGCAGAACCTTTGAGGCAGAACTGGCTTGAACTATAAAGTTAATTGCATGTCCATAAATAAGTGAATTATCCTCAGACATTTTGGTGGATCTCTTAAAATATTTACTTTTTAGGGGCAAGTTGGGTAATGGGTTTTCCTCAAACCTTAAAGTTTCAGTGGGCAACAAAGAATGCAGAATGGAAGCTGCTTACCAGATGTTCCACAGCCCGGAGAGATAAAAGGAGATTGTTTTTACAAGTATAAATGGTGATATAGTAGCCTGCACTGTGTAAAATACATATTTTATTAAGTCATTATGCAGTCAAACAAATAATTTTCCATATTTCCCAGTCATAACCTGCCCCATCCATGTTGAATTTTTTGCCATTTCTGACTGCTTCTTTTTCACTTCACAATGCTGGCAAACTTGTTAGGATTTCTTTTTTTTGAACATCCTCAGTTTTATTGTTTCAGTCATTTAGAATTACATCATTTCTTGAAACTTCAGATAAATCTAATAAAGCTAATCACATTAATAGAGTGCAAAAAATATCCTAACAATCCAAAGTGATTAAACAGCTTGGGGAAATCGCTTACTACAAAAGACATACCTTAAGGCAACAGAGGATTCAGATCTGGACTCCTGTAAAGAACTTGACTTAGTTAGCAGTGCTACACTAATTTACTAGGTGTTGTCAATCTGGTTCTTAATTTATAAGAGTCAAACAGTCAGAATAAATTGGGTGAAAGGCTTTAAAGCAGCAGAACAGGTAAAGGTTTGTTTTCGCATGGGATTTACCATATTTTTAAGTTTGATGTGCTATGCTCATGAAGTGAAAACCGTGAAGCCTTGTCTCTGTTTTCAGATCACAGTAAGAAACACAGAGAATCAAGCCGTATGCTGTCATCGAAATCACACGGGAGCTCTCCGTTTACTCCTGTCTCAAACAGGATTCCCCAGAAGCTCATTTTCTTTTTGAGTCTGCAGGCTTTGTTTGGTTGTGCATGCTTCTCTGTGTGCAGTTAGCCTCCTCCAGGAAAAAAATGCAGAAAAGAGTAAGAAAAGTATCTACCTTTTCTCTCATCTCCTTTCTCAGGCCAGATTTCTTTTACAGACTTATATTATCAGGATAGCCAAATTTTTCTCTCTTCCAATGGTTTTGTCCTACAGATGCTTTTCAAAGTTGCAGGTGAACAAAGAAAGCAGGAGGATGTGCAATCTTTGCCTTCATCCTACAGAGGAGGTATGAGAGGAGCCTGAGCAGACAGAAAGTGGTAGAATTTTGCATTAAGTCACCTTTATCAATACACATTAAAAACTTTTTTTTATCTTTATTAAGCACAAAAGTCAGGTGATACAGATCATAGACAGATGAACTGGCATAACCAGCTCCCCTGTGCTTCTGTCTGTAAAATATAGGTTATTTCCAGCTGAATAAAGCAATGATGCTGAAGCAATTCTAAAATGTCTTTGTTTTCTGGTTGTGGTCAGGTTTGAAAGCACAGGTCCTGAGATGCTATTAAAAACCCCAGACTTCATGAAGTCGTACAAAACAGCTGGTAAAGTCCAGTTCGAAAAGATACCTAATCTCATGCTGTGAATTTTGTAGCTCTGGTTAGCTTTGGGAATTCATCAAAACTGAACTGAAATTAGAGCTATCAAAGAGGAAACTGTTGCTAGTGCTAAGAATTAAAGGAATATTATACCTAACAGATCCTTGTAATCTGTGTGATGTCTAACAGAAATTACCAAAATGCCTTGACCTGAAAAGACTTATTCTGATTTTAACACTGTACAACCAACATTGTTTTAGGCAAGAGCATTTGACCTACAGTTTATCTTATTTAAAAAAATAAGATAAAATAATAGAATGAAGCGCTAGATTGGACCATCTTAAGTGCATTGTAAACCCCATGCATTTGAAAATTAAAGCTCTAGTTCCTGAGTTTGAACCTGTGGGATTATACTGTACAGTTCTGATTACATTCAATTTGTGAGATTTAAAGCACTTTTGTGTTTTCTTTCCTTTTCTTTTTAATCTAAATGAGGAATAAAGCCATGGAAATAAGTGGAGCATTATTCTTGGCTTTGCGTCAGTTTCAGATCCAGGCTCTGAACCCCAGCTAAAATATACCATGGGTCTTAAACGCTGCTTTCTTGAACTGTATTTGGTTAAAGTATGTGGCATTTCACATAGATCAATGCAATCACTACCTCTGAATTTTATGCTTGAACAACAGATAGAGTTTTAAAAATCCAAAGCTGTCTCAGTAATTGCTACCTGAGTAAAAAATATCACAATATATTATTTGTGAATATAATCTATACATTTTGAGATCCTGCTAAGAATGAATGGCCAAAACATGAGGTGAGGAAAGGAATCCTTCTTCCTTTCTCCCAAACAGTTAAAGAGTAAGAGGTAAAGATTTCAGAAAGAATCAAACAAAAATAAGGAATTGCAGAAGAAAACTGGATTTCCTCCCATGAAAACATGAAAGTAGGAGGACAGATTTCATTCAGGAGAAAAAACAATCAATGAAAGGTTCTTACTGAAATGTAAACACACTTGCATTTTCCACAGATGTTAAAGTGGGAGCCAAAGAAATTGTAACAAGCAGTACAAGATAAAAATAAAAATATTAGAGACATCCTAAAATAACACCCAGACTTGTATCAGTGTTATATTTCAGATGGGAAAAAGTCTGAGCAACAAAAGGAATTGTATTTGCAGCTTGAGAGATCTGTAAACAGCACTAAAAGAAACCACATCTGCTTTGAAAGTGCATATTAAATGACCCATGGGTGAGGCAGTTTGCTGGCATTTGATTCACCAGAAACATCACGTCTTAGATGCTTTTAATTTTTCAGTCTTCAGTTTCCCAGGAGTAGCGTGTCATCAGCTCTGTGCAAATCCTTGGTCACAGTGTCATATATTTAGCAGTAATTCCCACTGAAGCAATAGCTGGTATGTGATGTAAGGTACTTCATCATGTTTATTGAATATTCCTGTGAAATAAGCCTTTTAACTGTGTTTCACTTCAGAAACTCCTATGAAAGATGGATCCGCTTCTGCATGAGAAATTGAGTGAGGAAAGTCACAACATTTAGAACAATTCTCCTTACTATGTAAGCAATCCCCAGTATGTTTAAGTAGCAGTCTTATCTAATTTTGTATGCCCTTCTGACAAATACATTTAGCGTGATGGTGTTTGGGTGCATCTGTAGCCTGAAGCTTCATTGGAGGGATGTCTGGCAGCTCCTGAATGACCACAAGGCATATAAAATTCCATTAGCAAGATCCTCCTTCAGGAGGGTAGGACTTAGGTAATATTTTGTTTAACATGCTGTCTCCATGTCCTGCTCCTCCAGCAGGTACACCATTGATTTGTGAGGCTTACAGTTACTGAAACACTGAAGTGTTGCTCTTCATATTGCTCATTCACTAAACTCTACTGACAGTCTTCCCTGCAGTTAACATTTCCGGTGTTTTCTATTGTCTAAGTGCCTCTAAAAGCCCAACCCCAGCTGAAAACATGTAGGCATGGTATTGTTGCATAGAAATTATGTACATTATTCTATATGTTGCAAAAAATCTACCTACTTTATTAAACATAGGTGGAACTTAGGCTTTGTGGACTTAAGCTATTGTTATGAACAGTGGTTCAGTGCCACAGCATCTTGCGGTTATTCAGCTGCTCTGTACAAAGCCATTGCTTACCAAAGACAACAACAAAAGGACAGATAAAACAGCTGTCCAGCCTTCCCTGTCTGTTTCTGCATACGTCAGGTGCTGCTAAAACTGGCCTCCCCTGTGTAAGCACGAAAGGGTAAATTCAATTACTGTGTCTCCTGTTAGAGTGAGGTAACCAGACATCCCAGACTCCCTGCTTGGCCAGAAGACCTGTGATTTTTAATAGCCATTAAAAATATATTTATTTTTTGCTGTTCTTGGCTGATCTTCTCCTTTCATGCTGATTAACAGAGCTCTGATCTTTTACTGCTGCCTTTTAGTAACATAACAGCCTTCCAAGATGGAAGAAGGCCGTGCTGTTCCTCTAACTAGTGTTTATGTACCCTGTAATAATTTTTCTTCCTTGGTTGCTGCTTTTGATAGTTTCTTCAACATCCTATTCCATACGTTTTATTTTAAACGTAGGGGCACGTCTCTTAATTTTCCACGAGGCCTTTTATTTGTGTTTAATTTAGAGTTCTGAGTCCTTGCAGACATTCAACTTACCAGCTGCAATTTTATGGCATTGCTAATAATTTCTCCTTTTGTTCCAAATGGAATATTCTCTGATAGGTAATCTTTGAATTAATCTGAGGGGTTTTTTTCTTTTAACAAGGGGCAGCATGGCTTAGGGAGTAAGCCATGGGATATGAAAATGCTTGCCACTGTCCTGCTACTACATGTATAGACTGCGACTGCTTTTGTATTAGAAGAATTTATTTTTTTTTTTCATTTAATAGTTCTAATTTGATCCTCAAGAAGTGATTTTAATAGCTGTTCAGAGCATGACATTGCTAATGAAAATGAACAGATTGCTACTTCAGTAAAAACAAGTGTGGTGATGCTATTAGAGGAACAATTCTGCACGTGTAATTGATATTTTCCTTTCCTATATTCTGTTTGTTTATAGTGTAACAAAACAATTTACAGCTGAAACAAATACATGTAGCAAGCAGATTGTTTCAAATGAAATCAAGCTTGTTCTTCCAAGTGGCACACCGTGAGACCTGTTGAAGATTTGAGTAGCAGATGTATATCTGAGTCCCGTTAACGTTCTGCTTCTTTTTTAAATAAAAAACCCTACATAAATGGAAACTTTTAAAAATTAACTACAATCACAGAAATTCTTCATCTCTTGCAGGTGGGCAGAGGAAATTCTGCTTCACTGTATAAATCACTTAAAAGTGTCTTGGCTTGCAAAGCTCCTGAACTCTACTCCATGCAGTATCAAAGGATTATGTGTGTTATGGAAAGAGAATGTGCACCATGGATATTAAATAAGAAGACTACCAAGGGACACATAGTGCAAACATGAAGAAGACCTGGTAGATTTACAGAATTGAAGATTTTTAGTCTCCCCTTCATGACTTGATGCCTTCATAAAAGAAAAAAACAACAAATATTTTTCTGCCAAAATCGATTGTTGGCTATTGCTGCAGTGAGTGTTTTATCTCCTATTCTTTTGGTTCGTCTTTGTATCAGTGGGTTTCACTCAGGTAAAGATTTGGTGTGGCTCTGATGCTTTTGATCTTGCAAGAGGAAGAGTTATCTTAATACCTCTGTAAATTCAGTATGTAGTAACAAGGTCACATTGCTACATAATATGGATCCTGTGTGAGAAAGAGGCAGAGAGTAGTATTTTATCTCTGAAGAAAAACACTTCTGAATATATCTTTGCAGTACTTTTGAGTCAACCCAATTTTCAATGACCCTAACTACATTTGGAGTTACTTGGCTTGTTACTTGCTTAAAGCTAAAATGCTTCTGAAGGCTTAGGGAAGTTTTATTTCCAGGTCAGTGCTGATTCACAATAAAAATATGTATTCTGTTTTTACTAATAATAGGTTTGGTTTGTGTTTACAGAGCATTTTCAAGGGCTGCAGCCTTGCTGTGCTAAACATTGCATATGCACTAAGCAAGAAAGTACTCTAAAAGTCTTACAGATCAAAACAGACAGTATAGAAAAAGGGAAATATCTTTGTTTTACAGACAGGGAATTAAGGCAGAGATTATCCAAAGTTATTCCTGCTTTATGTGCCTAAATCTCACTGAAATCAGTGTGAGCCAAACACCCAACTGCCTTGAGCATCTGAGATGCTGGTGCTGGGACTGGCCCGAGACAGCACCACACAGTGCAGTGGAGGTGAGCCAGACGGATCTGATGGGGATGTGGGGTAGCTTGGCTTGTGGAGCGGCACCCCTGAGCCACAGGAATGCCTCTCCACAGGCTGATCAGACAGACACACCCTGTCCACGTTCACTTATGCTCACTCAGTACCCTTTTCCTCTAACCTTGTGTTTTTCAGGCTTGGGTTGGGTCTTTTCAGTTTTCAGTTTTGAATGTAGTGTTAATGGAATCAGCAGGGTCATCTATCTACTGACCTGCTCTGGCACTTTCCTACTTTCTTGTACTTGGGCATTTAAGAGGGCTGGAGCTGAGCCAAGGTCACCTGAACATCACTCTTTATCCACTGGCACTGTCCTGTGTCCTTCCTACATTCCTTCAGAAAATACTGCACACAAAGGTTTTTGTATAACTGCAGTTTGTTCTCAGGATAGCTTTTTTGATAAAAAAAACACCCAGGTCTACGGTGCAGGCATGCACCTACAATGGTATGTTTCAAACCAGCTGGGTGCTCATGACACAGAAGCAGTGGAAGTGCAGAGGTCTTTTTCCAATCTGAGCAATTAGTCAGCTCCATGGTATCATTGAAGCTCATAGAGGTACTCCTGAGAGGCTTCTCCATGCCCTGTTCACAAGGGTGTGCCATTAGCCAAAGCCCAAGTTAACTGTTAAAATTGAGCTAAGTGAGGACTTGAATGACCCCTGAACAAGAAAACTTTTTCTGTATTGGAATGACGAATGGTGAATAAATCTCTCAGGATCAAACCTGTAGACAGGAAAAAGTAAACAAGATATTTATTTAACACCAGACAGTTATTAATTACGGAACAGGAGAAAGAAAGGACTAAGCTTTGCTGAGTATCTTCCTTTAAAAGAAGATTAATAAAAAATGATTTCCATTTGCTTGAGCTGCTCTTTTCCTATCCCGCTGTCTTCATGTCTCAGCTGCCAAGGACAAAATGATGTGATTCACAGACTTTTTAATTGAAATTGTACACAGCCAAATAACAGGGCTGTTGCTCCCTGGGAAGTCAGTGGCAAAATTCCCACTGACTTCAACGGAAGTAAGTTTAGTCTATCAATGGATAGGGAAAAATATCACATCAACCTGGGTGATCCAGAAAAAGGGACCCCAACATTTGTTGGGACCATGCCCTGGTTCATGTCCTGTGGTAACTTACTGGTTCTTGCACAGCTGCAGATCTTGTGGTTTCATCTGCCTCTTTTGAGTGTCTGCACTTCTGTCCAACTGATTTTATAGTTAACTTTTGATCTTCAGCCTAAATTTGTCATCTCAGTGTGTTAGGCTGTTCCAACATGTCCTGTACGCTGTCAAACTAGGACTATTTCCCTTTAGTGTATTCTGTGTAGAGTAAGATCTCTCAAAATGACTGACTTGAAGTTTTTCTTTGTTTGCTTGTAGATCACACCAGTGTAACTTTCCCTCTGATCATTTTCCTTCAAATCTTCCATGATTTACCAACTCATCTATGAATATTCATAGATATTTCCTATTCTTATCTATATCCATAGATATCTTGTTCTGTATCCATAACCTATATCTACATCATAGGATATGTCATATTCTATATCCATATTCTGTATCTATATTTTCCTATTCTAAATGCAACTCTCTGTAGAGCACTGGATGTACAACTGCAGTTGCAGTGCCAGATACTGGATGGTGCTGTGCGGCTTGGTTTACTCCAGCAAAGCACTTAAGAACTGCTCAAAACCAAAGCAAGTGAGTAATCCCAGAAGCAGAAGACACTGTCACTCCTTACATGCTTTATTGCTGAGTGGAATTCAATGGATTTGTCAGCCTCCAGCTAATAAATGGGAATAATTGCAGAGTAGCTGGCAGTACCAGGGCTGTCAGCCATACAGAGATCAGGGAGAACAGGCCTGTTGAGCAGAACCTTTTCAACGTTGACAGGAGGACATTTTTCAAAGAGAGAGATGCTTTAGTTAGATGTATGTTCCAAAACTACAGCTGGAGCTAATTATTTTGTCTCATTTTGAATATTACTCAGAAGCCTGGTAGATCAGTGAGCCTGCTAGACTACTATCAGTGTTCTGTAGGCAGTATAGGTGGTTATCAACTCTTCTACCTCTCAGGAAAGATGCTGCATTGATTAGTGCCAGAGACTGAGGCTCTCTAACACAGTCTCTTCCAGACTGACCCGAAGATGCAAAAAGAAGGAGTTTCAGGATTTCTCTTCTCTGATCCTAATAAAAGAAGGGTGTTTCTTGCACATGTGCAGATATCCCAGCAGACTCATCACATCCAGTAGATTGATCTATTATTTACTCGCCGAACAGACTAAACATGCAGTACTGCAAACATCATCCCTTTGCTTCCACTTATAGTGGAGTCCTCCGTGGCTTTGTAAGCCAGTGATCTATAGATCTGCCTCACTGCATGCTTTTACACCTCCAAGTCTGAAACTGGCCTCTTCAGCTATTTGCTTTATTCTAGGATACTCTAAATCTGCTCTTCTCTTTGGAATAGATAGATCATCCTTGCTGATTTGGGGGAAGGAGAGCGAGCTGGTTCATATAAAAAAACCCCAAAACAAAACCCAAACAGCCAACAAATAAAGGATTTTGCAATGTTTATGTAAATAGGTTGTCTGATCATAAAATTCATTTTATTTTCATGAACACCTAGCTGCACACTCAAATTTTACATGATGAGAGATCCTTGCAGTGAGGACAGTTATAATCCCTACAGATTTTTTGGTGCTATTGATCAGTTCAGGTGAAAACAATCAAGTCAGTTTTGCCAAGTCCTCCACCCATGTATTTCTGGTGAGCTAGGCAGCAGTGTGCTACTGCAGAGCAGTGCACTAAACATTCATGCAAGTCTGTAAAAGTAGATGCTCTTGCAGAGCAAGGGATTTTCTCAGTAATAAGTGGAAATGGCAAAAAGAACAATATATCACCTAGGTGAAAAGGTTGTTATAGGTCATCCATATGTTATTTTTGGCCATCTTTTGTTCACTTCAAAAGTACAATTTAGGGTATTTTGGTCAGAGACTTTGCCATGCCATATAGTCTGGTCTTCTGCCTTTTCCCACAGTTTTTGTGTTTGAGGCAATCTTCCTTCAGGAAAGAAGACCCAACGCTTTTCCCGTTTATGAGCAAGACACAGACTGCAGACATCTGGGAGGCAAAGCTGATGCAAGGCAGCTAGTTTGGAGGGGAAGAGTTTGCACAGGAAGGTTCTAGTCTTCCCTATTCTTCCTTTCAGCTCTTTTGAGATGTTCAGAATAGTGGGGATACCACATAATAATATATAGAAAGCTGACACCCCATCTGTGCAAAAGGATATAGACATAGGGGACTCTTTGTTCTTGCTGGACTCAGCAGCATTGCTGGGGGCATGCGTCCTCCTCCTTGCTGGCTTTTGACTCCAATGGAGTAGCTTTGGGTCGACTCTTTGGCATGCCTTTGCTATGTTGTAGCAAAGATCAAGTCAGTAAGCTAAAATTTTGAACCTTCCCTTTCATGATCTGCTCCCTTCCATACGTCACTGTAACATCCACAGTATGACACTTGTGATGGTATAACTCAAGGCACTTTATGCTAGTTGTGAAATTATATAGAGTTGATCTGGGTGGTGTTGAAAGTCCATATGTTTGTTGTGCACTATCTCACACAAGTAGAATGGGACAGATGTTAATCTCTTATCCAGGTACACTCTCTCTCTGAAGTACTTCTCTAAGAAGCTGTTCTTCATGCAGCAAATAAATCATAAGGGAGAGGAGGATGATATTATCCTTTGACTAAAATCCTAAATCAATTTGCAATAAGCAGTACATTAAATTTACATTTATTTTGCTATGCTGAAGTGCGAAGTTTTTCTCTGGTCTGCTTAAACATATCAATGGATCTGTAGGTGACAGTAGCAAGCCACTGTATCAAATGAAATGAAGGGTAAAAATGTAGTTTTGCCTTGAAAATTTCATAGTCTTTTTCTTTCCCCTCCTCCCTCCAAGATTTCAAATGATGCTATGTAGCTGACATTTCCCACTGGACAATAAACAACCTGTTCAGCTGAGGTGAGTCTATGGGAGAGAATAGAGAGCTGTGAGACCTGTGAGCAAAGATGCCTCTTGTGTTTGTTCTAAAACGATGCTCCAAGGAGTTAAGCAAACTCAGAAATTCAGATCTCATCAACATCTGGTTTATATCAGCAGAAACCAAAAGCTTATAGCAGTCTGGCTGGATCATTACGCTATGTCTGTGCATGTGCATGTCTTAACTTCTCTTGACATTACCTGAGTGATCACTAAACTAGAAGATGCTCATGTTCTTCAAATACACACACATATGCACAAACCAGCATCAGGTGCATTCTTCATCTGCTTAGCCTCCTCATCCCATTCAGTGCCAGTCTTGTGAGTAGTGCCACCTCTCATGGTTAGCCAGGTCACCTAATTTAGGTACCTACTTCTTCCGCTAAGAATACAGCAGAGCTTTTGGAAATATTATGTGCTAGTCTCTACTAAGCTGCTTTGTCTGCATACATTCTAAGGATAGGTACCTAATGGAAGAGAGGACCAGAGGGACATTCTTTCCACATAGCAGTGGTCACAGTGCTCTCATGGGCAGCAGGATGCTTTCAGTGCTGGGTCTGCTCAGCTGGAAGAGGGATAAACTTCTCTCTTTATCTTGTAAAAGCAGTAAGCTTCAAGGCCATACTGTACCCTATTTAAGAGTATCTCTTCCTTCTGTTGAACCTTCAGGAAACAGCAGCAAGAGACATTCTGAATTTGCTTGATTGGTTAGTTACTTGACTGTGAAGGGAGGAATCTGGGGGGGTTACACCCTACTTATTAGAGCTGCACATGCATTTCCCTTCAGATGGTCACTGGACTAGTTGTGGGTTAAAGAAAATCAGAATAGACCAGGGAGAATAGCCTAGGCTTTTCAACCCTCTCCCTCCAAGATGAGTGCCTTACATATTCTTTGTTGCCTATTCTCTGGCAGTTTCTGTAGCTCCTGCATGCCCAGCTGCACTGTGACTCAGTTTCAAGAGTGAGAATGAAGAATGCTCTTGTCCAGCATACCCTATGATCTGGTGGTTAGAGCACTTTTTAGGGAGTGTGTGGGCTTAATCCCTCTCAGGCTGATCAGTCCCTTTTGCTTCCTGCTTTAATCCTGTACTATCAAAAGGCAGGCACCAACACTACATCCGACTGCCTTTAACTCTTTGTGCTTCTTCTAGAGACTTGTGTAGTGTTCAGGTGCAGTATTCATGCACTGAAACGATTCTGCAGCAGAGCTTTGTGTGCCTGTCACTGCAAAGCAGGCAGTTTTGGACATAAAGTGAATAAAGATGGACATGCCCATGGAATGTTTATACAGGAAGAACAAATAAATCTGGGTTAAATAGCGGAAGAAGGATTTGTATAAACCTTCTTGTGCCTGCAGGTTAGATTTAAGGAACACAATGCCACCTTGATCATTTGCAGAATTTCATGGACAGTGCTGCATCCTGAAGTGGAATCATCCTGAAGTCCTTGGCAGCAGCTGTCATTGTCTTAGTCCCTCAAGAACCCATCCAAGAATTCTTGATTTAAAAAGTCAACACATGCCTTGGAGGTCTGTTTATGTATGGCAGCACCTTCATATGACTGCACGTGTGGTTTCAGATTTCCACTAGTTTGGTTACGTTTCTCCTCATTTGACTATTGGCAAGGATTTTGTTTGCAACTTTCTTGTTTTTTCATTTCTTGAAAACAAAATTTACAAATGATCCATGAATCTTATGTGTTATATCAATAAAAAAAATAACTAAATCTGCTTCTGAATGTTATGATGTCCAATATGCTTCTAAAGTTAATATCTAACCAGTTAGTTAAAAAGTGCTAATGCATGGTCCAAAGGGTTTTTACATCTTCTTAGTGCTTATAAAGTTTACACTACAGCTTAGACAACTAAAATTGTCTTCCTATGTTACAATGTTTTACATTTTTTCTATCTTTGCCAAAGTTTTTAGGGAGTAATGAGCTGTAATGAGGTTGTCCTAATTCAGTTACATACTTTTGCACATCTTTTATCCTTTATGGCTAACAATATTTTGAAGCTGCTTTTAGTCTTTGTTTTATCTCCTTCCTTCCTTCCCTCCCTCCCTCCCTTCCTCCCTCGCTCCCTCCCTCCCTCCTTCCCTCTCTCCCTCTCTTCCTTCTTTCCTTCCTTCCTTCCTTCCTTCCTTCCTTCCTTCCTTCCTTGTGGAGTATTATTAAGATCCAATGAGAGGCTGGTAGTTAGAAACTGAAACACACGGATGTGCTTCTATGTCTTGGTGTCTTTTTCATCTTTTCTTTTTTTTCCTTGATCCCTCTGAACCTGTTTCTCCCCCTTTTTGCCAGTTGCATTTCAGTTGCATTTCTACTCATTTTTTGTCTGCACTTCTTTTCTGAAGACAGATAAAGTCATAAAATCGTAGAATAGTTTGGGTTGGAAAGAACCTTTGACGGTCATATAGTCCACCTCCTCTGTAATGAGCAGGGACATCTTCAAGTAGAGCAGATTGCTCAGAGCCCCATTCAACCTGACCTTGAATGTTGCCAGGGATGGGGCATCTACCACCTATCCGAGCAACCTATTCCGGTGTAAAGAATGTTCCCTCATTGTCTTCCTTACATCTAGCCTAAGCCTACTCTCTTTCAGTTTAAAACCATTATACCTTGTCCTACTAGAACTCCTGCAATGCAATGCTCTGCTGTTATATTGCAATAAAAATGTGCTGGGTTTGTTGACTTGTAAACTGCTGCATTTTGACTTTCAAAATCAAAAAAGATGTGATCAGTGAAAGCAGAAGAAAAGTTTTCAAAGCTTTTGAGGCCTCTTTGGAGAGCCTCAGCATCAGCGATGGAAAGGAGGAAACATACATTTCCTATCATGTGTTTTTTCCAATTTCCAAACCATATATAATTATGGCCAATCCTGTTTCAATTATGGTCTGGAAAAAAATATTTAAACAGTAGAAGATTCCACTGCATTAGGCAGACCTTGTAGCTGCATAAGAAAGGATGCTACATCTAGCTGCCTAGAAATGTGGTTGAAGTCCAAACTGGCCTTGCTGAAAGGATCATAAATCTGTGTCAAAAATCCCTGATAGGCAGTATTTACATACAGATGATCAGGGACAGCTTTACTGGAGAAGCTAGAGTATGAGAGCAGAGGTAGAGTAACAGCTGTTAACCTAAAACATTTAGGATGCTGAAGGCAGATACCCAACATCCCTGGCACTTCTGGAATGTTAGGAAGGGCCCCTTTCATAGTAGTTTGACTAGAAAAATCCATGGGATTCTTCCAATTCCCGTCTTTCAGAATCTTTTTAAGGAAGTTGAATGGAAATTACATCTTTCAAATGTTTCTGATTTTTACTTCTTTGTGAACTCTTCCCCATCATTTCCCCATCATTCTCTTCTGGAAGAAGAGGAATTTATCAGTGCTTCATTCCCATAATTTCAGTGTTAAAAGGCTGCAAGCATTTTTACTAATAGGTTTAGATCAAATAGATGATTTGAAATAGTCCTGCCCTGGTCATATTTAAAAAAAAAAAAATGGTAGAAATTATTACTGCAGCTATTTCCAGACCTACACATTAAGTAGAACATAAGAAAGAAACTCTTTTCAAAGACAAACCAGCTACCTTAGTCTTAACAATAAGTCCCTGCAGGACAGCCACATGTTCAGAGATAAATAGAAATCTCTCTCTACCTTCTGGCAGGACCTGAGAGATAAGACAGGGAAGCTTCTGGAAGGGCTCAAAAGCCAGTGCTCAAAAAAAAGGTGCACATGTGGATAAATCTGGGCAAGGGAGTCCTACCAGCAAGCTGTTGAATAGCATCTCGTACTTCTGATTCTCAGTCCTGGAGCCCAAGGCAAGGCCTGACTTTACTGGGGCTTCAGTTTTTCACCTCTTCACATATAAACTTTGCCTGGTCGAAGGAAATAATAGAAAGTGGCTGGGAGTGGATAATAAGTAAGACACAGGGATACTTAAATGTTTTTTGTTCTCTCCAGGCAGAGATAGGCAGGCTGAGGAAGCCTGTGTTAACTGATTGTCTCCAGTTGTCTCTGTGTTCTTCTTTTCCTAGGCTTATGCAATATTTGGAGATGTGTAATTTATACACTACACTACTTTGATCGAGGTCTGGTTAGTGGTAGCAAGAGATAATGACTTTGGTGACATTTGATGACCATGGAGTGTTTGGTGAAATGACTTCTCAGTCTAAAAAATCTTATTGCATCAGTGTCTTTGGGAGAGCAAGAGAGTGGGGACGTGAACTGTATTTTGTGATATAGCTCTGTCCACTGCATGCAAACAGTTTTGGTAGGGTTTTGTGTGAGGAAAACCAGTGCTGTTCCTACTGTTCTGGTGCAGAAAGACTCAGCTGGAAACATTCAGGCTTCGGTGCGGTACTTTTAAGCTCTTGGATAAACCTCATTGATTTTGACTACTTGTACACTTCAGCAGAGGCTATCTTTTTGTGCTGGGTTGGACTGGTGCTATAATGAAAGCTAAATGATTTGAATTCCTTCCCTTCCTCCTTTTTTTTTTTTTTTT
>NDXB01015426.1:96970-130023 GCA_002631895.1 Agapornis roseicollis | reverse complement strand
AAATTATTTTTTTTTCTTCCCTTTCCCTTTTTTTTTTTTTTTTTTAAACTGTCAATATTTCATTTTTAGAAAGAGCATGAAGGAACCAATGTCGAGGGGAAAGAGGAAAATGCTCCCACTGCTAAAACCTTATTTTGAGTTGTGGACCTAATGATGAGGTATATTGCCCTTCCCAGTTCTGTAAGTTAGTGATAGATTTACTAAGAAATATGATGTTATCACAAATGTGGGGCTTTGGATTTTGTTGCTTGGGAGTTCCCTGGGTGGGGAAGGAAAGTGGGATCCAGCCCTTTTCTTTTGCTCCTTTTCTCAGCTTTGGGAAGGGTACATGTTCAAATAATATTTGTCTCACTCTTTTTGCACGGTCTGCCGTTTGCTGAAGCAGACCAAATACTGTTAGCACAGGGGAGCCCAGACTGCACACTTGATCTGCTCTGTCAGGCAGTAGCTACATTTTAGAAGGAAACCACAGTACAAAAGTGGGATCTCAGGTTCCATGCAGCGTATGCAAAGCAGTTTTATTTAAAATGTCACGTTTACCTTGGCAGAGCCACTCTTTAGTAGGGATTAAGTCTGAAAAAAACACTGAATCATACTCTGTGTTTCCATCTGTGTGCCAGGTCACAAACATAAATTGTAATGTTGGCCCTCATCCGTCATCACATACGGCTCTGGCATACTTTTTCATTCCCTGAATATGAGTGGAATGAGAAGGTTACTTGGAAAGTCATCTGTCTGAGAAGCTGTCCTGTTACAATTAGTGGGCAATCTTGAATTTCATCTCTGGAAGATTATGAAGTGAAGAGGGGAGGGAATGGGATGTGTATGGTAGGTTACCAGGGCTTCTGGTAAGCTAATCTGACCATGACCCAAAAGGCTGAAGTAAAAAGAGGCTGGGAGAATCAGACAATGCTATTTTTTAAGCAAAATGTGTAAAGATGACCTCAAACAGCCAAATTTGGATCTAGATATGAGTTTAAATTTCAAGCAATTCTAAACTTCAGGGACATTTAGAGGTGGGAGTTTGGTTTGGCTTGCATCTGGTATCAGGGAATCACTTTTCTTTCTACAGGCTTCTCAGACTCCATAATGAATGAAAGGCAGCTCAAGGTGGGAGCAATAGAATAAGGGAAAATAGCAGACAAACAGATGGGAGTTGTAGCTGTAGATTAATCACATAAAGTTAGCAATGATTACCTTGCAAGTTACCTGAAACTATCTTCTTCCTCTGCATCTGTTCACATCTGTACTACAAGGCTGTCATCCTCAGCCATGCTTCTGTCACAACACCTGCAAGTTTTGTACAGTCTGATTTGGATGTAGTTTTTAGAGACCTTCAACAGCCAATCTAAACCACCCTGGTGCTGTAGTAAGGCAAGAAGGACCTTTTTTCATTCCGCTTATTTTTCTTTCAAATATGCCAAGGATGTTATCCTTTCAACAGCTTTCAGACAGACTGCAAAATAAACTGTGTACTTCAACCTTTTGTGATAAATACATCCTGTCCCTTTTTTTCCTTTTCTTGGTCAGGAAATATGTTACCATTTTTCCACCAGCTTTACTGTGGGATATTAGATGTTCTGAAAGGAAAATAAATGCTTAAGGCTTCCTTCCTCTGGCACTTCATTAATGCCAAGAAGGAGGCTGGATAGTGTTGCTTTAATTAGTAGGCTTTTGTTAAAAGAAGTGGTTGGAACTACCTGATTGCTGTTTTACCCAGCAAAAGAAACAAAAATTACATCCTAGAACAGAACATTGCCTCTAGCAAGAACAATGCTCATAATGTATTTGGCTGTATGTGTCGTACTTCACAATTTTATTCCTGACTCCTGCTGGGGACTGACTTAGGCCTTGAAACATGAGGAATGTGTGTTTCCTGTGCTAAGAAATTTAACTGCTAGTGACTTGGCATCTCTGTTTTTTTTGCCTTCTATCTAAACCTATGTGTTGTGTAGCCTTTTGTTAGATAGATTTGTTTAGATATATTTTGTCAGACTATAAAATAAAGATAATTTTTACAGTGCTCCTGATTTTTCATTGTTCTCCCAGTTCTACCTGAACTGATTTTCTCTTGTGTTTACTATCAGTCTTTTCTAATGTGATTTAATGCTGAAAATCATAATGTCTGAGCACTGACAGTATAGTGGTCTGTGTGAATGTCTGGTTTTATCCTGGATAATACCCACAGAATTTCGCAGGTATCCAGTGATGTGTAGAAAAGCATGATTTGGTTGCATGAGCAGGAATTTCTTTACCCATAGCCATGGTGGATATTGTCAGCATAGGTATAAAGGCATTGCTTGATGTCTTGGGTGTGTGACTCTCTGCAAAGCACTTCTACAGTGTATTGTTCCATGACAAATTTGCATTCTGAACCCTACAGTGTGTGCCTGGGTTACTTCCTGATGTGTGAAGCTTTTTATTTGTTCTCTGTTTTTATCTTGCCATCATTATTGCTGGTTTCAGAATTGATGTAATTCTGGTTTGAGTTCCTGTGAGCTCTTCCCCATCATTGTTCCAGTTTGTTCTGCAAGCACATGTTAGGCAGCAAATTACAAAAGAACTGTTTCTAAATGAGGAGCATTTTGAACAAAAGAAGAAAACTGTAATTATTGAGGATTTGAGCAAACCATCAGAATTAACAGTGCTGCTTTTCCAAATGTGCCACAGTTTTGATTAGCATATGTGCTTATACAATCCCTGCTGTAGCAGTGACCGTAACTGATGCCTGTAACCGCAGGCAGCAAGCTATTAGAGCCCATCCACATAAAAGCAGCTATTTCAGTTTTCTTCTCATCAAAAGTCTACAGTGTGCAAGTAATGCCAGCAAAGTATTTATTTCTATGGGATTGTTATCTCTTTCTATCTCTCAAAATAGTTTTTTGTTGTTGTTGTTGTTGTTTTAGCTTTCAGAACAATTTAAACTCGATCTATTAATAATGTTTTTAAGAAGTGCATTCTTCAACACATTCTGTGGGCAGTCCGAAAAAAACAGCCCTTGAAGCAGAGAAAACAACCCTAATTTTGCTGACCACTTGAGGGAGGTGGTGTGTTGTTTGGAGGGTGGAACCAAAACCAGTGTTGTTACTAACTTGCAATAGAAATATCAAAGTTTTAAGTCTTTTGTAGGCTAAAGAGAATACTGGACTTCAGCAGTGACTGCTTTTCCTCATGAAGCTGCTCCCCAAGCAGTCTACGATAATTCATTTGTGACTAGCCAGTTTCTGCTTTCTGGAGGGCATACAGTTTAGAAAATAAATGAAAATTAAGTCAGACCAAGTAATTGTCTTTGTTCTCATCAGAAATCAACCAGAAAAAGCAAAATCTAAGGAAGGGCTTTAAAAGCCAGTGGGACAAAATATGAGAATTCAATAGCTGCACAACATATTTTTCAGAATAAGGGTGTTTATTGACCGGCTTGAACTCAAGTAAAATTATGGATGTGGAAGTTGAAAGTTCTTCATTCCCCTCAATGAATTATGTGTCGTACTTTGAGACCTGACCTTTTATCCTTTCTTCTGTATTCCCTTCCATTCCATGTTTGGATGGGTGTTCAGCCTGGCGGTGCTGCAGAATGACCGACAAAGGCAATACAAATGTGATATGACATTTTCCTATCTAAGACTTGGAGGTGAGCCTAGAGTTTGGGAGAAATTAGGAAGAGAAATGTTTCAGAACTATTGTCAGATCTGGAGGTTGAGCCCACCTTCTCAAATGGAAAAGAAATAAAAAGCAATGCAAACCAAACAGCCAGTCCCCAGTGTGGGGCACTCTGTACAGGAGAGTAGTGGAAGATGGACAAACCACAGAAGCCGTGCTCATCATCACCAATGGTGGCTGGCTCCACATCCTCTGAAGAAGGTATTGCAGAGCCTGGAGTAACAAACATTCTAGGAAATAGAGCTAGAGTGGATTGAGAAGTGGAGACACCAAGACTGGCTAAAGCAGAACATCATGGTTTTTGTCTGAGTAGAACAGAAGCTGCTGCATGCCTTTTCCCCTGTTTATAAGTCCTAGCTTAGCATTTGGCCTGTTCAGAGCAGGATGACATAGCTGATTTATACTCTGGCAACAGTGCTTTGTAAACCCAAGATCCTCTTCCATCCTTGTCCACCTAACCAGTTGTTCCCCATCCTGCATCTGAAAAGCTGATTCCTTCTGGCTAAGCGTGGTACTTTGCTTTCTTTCTTGTTGAATACATGTTGTTTTTTCCATGTAACTTCAGTTTTCAGTATCATTCCAAGCTCTTTGGCATGTCTGAAGCTCCACCCTTCCTATTGTCTGCACATTTAATATGGACTTTCTGTTTTCCATCACCTAGAATGTTCAAGAAAATATGCTCACTGAAGAAGATTTCCCCCTAACCCTGGTTTATAGAGATTGGCTTAAATCTGAACCACATTTAATTGTTCTCCTAAAGCTTTATAACTGTCTTCTGTAACTCAGGATATTCTGTATTTAATGTACGCATTTTAATTAGCTGAACTTTCTGAAAGAAATAGTGTAATCTCTTCAAGGAACAGGGTACTTCAGAAGTGGGTAGACTTTTCCAAACAAGACTCTCTTAACTATTTATCCTGTTTTCTTATAGATCATCAGGCTTTTTACCTGAAAATACCCTAAGTTTAGGAATATGAACTCAGTCGTTTGAGCTCTGGGAAAGGTTTCTGTCTCTTTCTGTTTATCATAGAGAGTTTGAACCCCAAAGTTAAAATAACAGTGTGAGTTTGCAGATTACTAAGAAACTGAAGTTTGCTGGGAAGTGAGGGGTCCAAGTGACAATTTTGACACAAATAATGCTCAGCCTCCACATTAATAAGAACATGCTGACAAAGTGTCAGAAGCAATATCCTGTAGCTAAATAAGTTACAACAGTCTTCTTATCCTCACCAACAAACTAATTTTTACCCTACACACTTACATCATGTTGGCTGTTAATTTTGACAAGGCCTCCGCTGTCCTATATTTAGCTGGCAATATTTTAAGAAGCCACAAACCCTCTCATTTATTATCCCCTTTCACTTTTTTCCCTTCAACCTGTCTACTCATTGATATTTTCTTCCATGAGGACTTTTCTGTCACGGACTTGTAGAACCTTTTTGCAAATTAACCCAATCAGCTATGACTGTTTTGAGTTCTTAAGATTCACTTCTGAAACGACCTTGAAGTGTTTGTTATTCCCACATGAAGGAGACAGTAGTAAATTAGATGATTAAAAATGAAAAAAACACCCCCCCCAAAAAACAAAACAAAACAAAACCAAACCCAACCCAAAACCCCAAAATGTTTGATAAGCTCCATATAAAAATACAGAGGAGTTAATATGACTGGTTATGATATGCATAGTGTATATTGCTTTTTGAGTCTTAACGAAGACTTACAAAAAATTTTTACTGAAAAAAATAATTAGAACCTATTTTTTAGCCAAATTGTTGCTTATTACATTAAAAAAGAGGCAACAACAGAAGGTTGCTCCAGTGAGAGAAAGGGTTCAGGTGGTTTAGATGATAATTAAAAATAACACAAGCAAAAGCAATTTAGTCAAAGAATTCTGTTGTAAATATGACTGGGAGTAGCTATGTATTTTACTATTCCCCTTTTTAACAAGCTTATTACTTTACATATCACTGCTGGTAATTAAAACCAAAATTATATTCACATTTACTCTAGCTAGTAGAGTGAAAATAGAGATAAGATTTCCACTATAAGCTGCTATGGTATGGTGAGATTTTTACACCGAATGGAGAAACACAAGCTATTATAATGCACTGCAGAGTGCACTCTGTTTCAGGACTGATTGATGACATTTCCATATATAGTTAGGAGTAAGACATTGCTTTTGAAAATAAAATTAAAACTTTCCCTTTTTAGGAGCAAACACCACTTTGGCAACACAACCAGCCCCAAGTATGTTCGTTCTTTTGGTCAAAACATTAACAGGGTACTTTGTTAACAAAATGTTCAGGTCATGATGAGGTCAAAGCATGAACTCTAAGACTTTTTATGAGCTAAATGTTTCCAAATAGCACTCCAAGTTGAAAGTGCTGAAATTAAAGCTTTTATCCTGTAAACAGGGTGTTGCTGAGTTGAGTATATGTTGTTTTTCTCAATTACTCAGCATAAGGTGATGGGACTGTGTCTGCTGAGCAAAACCAGATGTCTAGAAACATCTGGATGGTAGGAACACATCAAGGAAAAGATAAAGACATACTTTTGTGGCCACTTTCTGCCTTGCTTTCCAGCTTGGCAACTATTTGCCTGTTTTGTGCAACAATGAATTGTCTCAACTGTAGACATGAATCTGGTATCTGCTCTAGTTAGCAAAACAGTAACTTTAGCCCTTTGTATTCATACTTCTGAAATCAGGTCTAGATTTGCAAATGCCTGTGGACATTCATTCCTAGCAAGATGGACTAGCAGTAGGTGGGAGCTCACCAGCACTGACTACACCATGACATTCCCCCAAAGAGTAGGACATGATTTTGGATACTGTTTTAACATAGAAATTATTTTACTTTGATACTATATATTTAGTGACAAATTTTGTACTATGGAGAAGGTAGAGCATAGTCAACATTTACATATTACCTACAGAAGTACAAGATAGTTCTTATATAACTAAATCCAATCCTTACTCTTCGTAAGAACATGAATTAACAGTAACAGTGTAAAGTAGCAATGTGAGATAATTTTGAAAATAAAGGATATGGCTAAAAGCGTCTGAATTTTGAATAGAGAGAAACAGAAGCTTCCTAGGCTCTGCAAGCCATGTTATCCTGTAATCCAGGCATTTCCAAAATTGCACATGGGTCTGTGTAATTTTCAACTGCTCCAAAACATTCTGGGTTTTGTTTTGGTATAAGAAGAGACTCAAAGCATGGGGAATGTTTATTCAAATGGTTTTTGCACATTTTTCTGTTCCCTTGGATGAACAGTGACATTGCTAATGCTGAAAACCCCAGACCTGCTGCTTGCATTCAGAAATGCAATATTATTATCTAAGCTATCTAATTTATTTTGGACACAGAAAATAAATGGGAATAATACTGTTGGAATAAATGACATTGAACTAGAGCTGAGTTGTCTGTTTTGCCTGTCAAGCCATCAGTGTCTACACGGTAGAAATTACAACAGACTGCAGCATCATGGTCTTAATAGACAGGATCACAGTTTTTGAGACTGCCCTGGGTTTTGTCATGGAAGAAATGAAGTTCAAGAAAGCACATCTTGGCATCTATTTTATGCAAGACAATGTTTTGAGGAATATAATATGAAGCTGCAAGATGAGAGGAGAGTTTTGGATTCTGATTTTTGCTTGTGGCTTAGGTTTTTTTATTACATACACTTTATGATGAAAGTTTTGTACTTAGCATTTGTTCTACATTTAGGCTTTTATGTTCTAAGAGCATAATGTGGGTAATAGAAAAATCTCTTCTAGTGACTCAGAAGCAGCAACACTGCAAAATGAACTGAAAGAAAATGTTTTCCATTGCAGATTTCTCTGACTCTCAAAGAAATCTCCTGAATTAAAAGTGGTGTTCTGACTAGTCTACAAAACAAAAAACTGCATTAAATGTAGTGTCAAATATAAATTTCAGTTTCCTTCTGTACCGTTGCAAAAATTGTCACAGTTGTTCAACCAACCTAAAATGACATCTACCATTAATAAAAGCATAATTCCATCCTGCTCCTCGTGCTCCTCGTGCAAAATTGTCTTTCGTCATAGATCTTGCTTAATTTGAAAAAAGCTTATGTCTTATTGGCACGCTTATTTACAATAAACAAACCAGCATGCCTAGAAAACAAAGCCCTAGGAAGGGTGGGATCTGAGGAATCACTGCCAGAGCTATGCACAGTGAAAGCACCACCACAGATGGGAGGCTGTTCTTTGGGGCCTCTATTTTTAAATTTTATCTCTGACTTATATTATTTCCATTCAATATTTTGAGAAATTGGAGAAGGCAAAAGGGAAGAACTACATTTTGAATTTACCCCTAACTATGGCATGGGTGCAGAGCTGCAGCTGCAAACTGGCACAGCTTCTTTTACTAGATATATAGCTTTTACAGCCAAGTTACCCATGGATGTGTTAGCTGGATGTGAGTGTCATGGCCAACCCACCATGGAAATCCAGAGGAGAATTTCCTGGATTGGGAAAAGCTATAGTAGCTAGACACTGGTGTCTCCCCTACCACTCAGCATAGTGTGGGAAGTGTGGGTGGTTGTCAACCTGTGGCAATATGACAATGTGTCAATATGGTGAAGAGGGATAAATGATACAGATTTAACAGACCACTCTTTATACAGTAAAAATGCTAGATGTGGTTTTGGGGGTCTCAGGGATTCATATCTGCTTGCCCAGTTCTGGTTGAAAATTCTCATATTGCAGTTTGCAGTGGCAGAATAGCTACTTCATATCATGCCAACTAGAGAGAGATTGTGGAACCAGCACTCGCAGCTTGTGTCCTTTAAACCTGAGTCCAGTATTATAAGTGAAGAGAAATAATGAAGTGACATAACCTTAGGAATTACTACAGAAAAAGATATGTGAACTGAATACACAATGTACTGGAGTAGTTGAGCCAAAATAAGTTTCTATTGCAATTCAAATGGCATGTTAAAATCCTGTGTTATAATCAAGAATACATGCCTCCAAATTAATGGATCATAACAAAATTTGCAAGGTACAGTCAGGCTTAAACTAATGAATTATACATGGTTTTGAATCCCGTTTTCCCAGTTGCTTCAAAGGAGCACAGGAAGATGCAGCAGAAATCTTTTCTCTCTTGCATATCAGCCACAGAACACACATTTGTCCTGATGGAGTCTCACCACATCATTTTCACAGTAGCTTGTGTAGGAAAATGTATTTTCACTGGAAAAGAGAGATTTGTAAAAACTGACTTTTCTTGAGGACTGAAAAACTAACCAAGATGAAAAATGAATTTAGTTAATATTTGAAACTTGGCTTCTCAAGAGCTGCAAAGACTTGAGATGAAGAAACCAAAGAGCCCAGAACAGAGCAGCTTTGCATAAATTCATGCACCAAGATCATGAGAGGCTGAGGAGCAGAAATCCAGCCTTCTTGGATGCTGCAGTCCTTGTTCCGCACACTCAGCAACTGAGCTATGCACTAAAGTAAAAAGAAAAATAAAAATCCAACTACTTCTTCCTTAGTTCTCTAACAGCAGTCACCACCGAACAGTCCCAATGCTCTGCAGGCCCACTCCAGCTCTGTGCCAGCATTTGCAAAGGCAGTGTATTTTCCCTTCAAAACCTTTTCCTGCAAGGCACAGAGTGTGACTGTCATCATCTCTCTCTATGGCATATCGAATACAAGTTTTCAGCACATAAGGACTTCATTATATGTCACAGGCTTTGGTTTTCCTCTCCCTCCACCCTCTCTTTCCTCAGCAGTAGCAAAGGTTCAGACCAGATCTGTCAGTGATAGGATCACCTGAACAGGAAAAGCACAGGCAGGATTTCAACACACTCCCTCCCTTATTCACCAGCCCTCCACACCTGCTCCCCATGGGTGAGATGGGGCTTCGCCACCCACAGCAACGCTGCAGCTCCCTCCTCCAGCTCCATCAAGGTTATGGCTAGGGAGAGTCAGGAGGAAACAAAACAAAGAGGAGGCACCCTTCTCTGCCAAAAGGTTCTCTCACAATGAACAGATCCTGTTTCAGAGCGGGTGAGACAAAAATAAGAGGAGCTGCTTTATCAGTCAGCTCAGCCTGGGGAGATGGATAATGAAAGCCTTTGAAACAATCCATGAGGCAAGAGATAGAGATCGTGGGAATGTTTGTAGCACAGTTTGCATCCTCCTCCACCTCACTGTGACATTGCTTGGAGGTGCCCTGAGGTACCCAAAGCTGTATGGTCTCTACCTGACCATAGCTTTGGCTTTCAGAAGCAGTGGACAGGGACATGATGAGCTCTTGGGAGACAGGCAGTTCACCCTGCATTGCCTTGCTGGGCTGTACCTCTATTTTCAAGGTTATCTTATGTGTGGAGCTTAGTCTCCTGGATCTCACAGGTCTGTACCTGAAGAGCTGACCACGTATTTCTGCTCCTTTTCCCCATTCCCTGTGCATATAGGTTTATGTCAAAAGTGAAGCAAGTCCTCCTGACAGAAATATCCAAACCTGCCTCCAAGCAGTGGACTGGAAGGCTGCATTCCTCTATCTGCTGGGATTTTCGTATTCTTTCCATGAGCTAACACTGTAAATCCCACAGAAGGCATGAATAAACAAAAACTAGTAAGGATTAGGACGCGTTATTTAGCAAATCATGACTAGCACAGCTCCATCTTGCTTCCTCTGAAAGCATGCCACAAAAGCTCAACAAATATTATTGTGAAATGAACCACAAAGTCTTTACACACTTTAGAAATGGCATCTTCACCCATTTTCCCTGGCAATAAACAAGTGGATTTAGTTTCTAGTTGATGGGAAAATCTCTAAATTTAAAACATTTGATAATTGACACAAGACAGGAGTTTTTCAGTTCTTTCCCTCCCTCCTACACCCTTCCTGTATGGCAAATATAATTTAGCAGAAGATTCCAAAAGTCAGAGGGTTTGAAGCAAGACGAAAGGCTACTTGCTTTGCCTTTTCCAGAAGAAAACACTCAACAATGACTCCTTCTGTGAAGTGAAAGGTTTAGAAATATTACTGGGACACCTGCCTCCTGTGCGCATAGTTACTGGAGATGGCAGGGGGAATGGAGCATATGTGGGACGTGTTCTCTGGTGCAGGAGAATGGGGAAAAATAAATACCTTCTTGTTGTAATGTGACCTCTGGTGTTATAAGTGCTTGTGTGATTGTATGGATGTGATGCTCTTCTTAGAAATACACACATCTATGATTTTGAGACACTGGCCATAAGCAAGTTCTTTTTGCAGCATTCAACATGGATTCATATGGTTGCTTAACAGAGTTTTTGTTTTCCACTTTATTTCTTGTGCCTGAAACACAGAATGGGCACTTCTGCACAGCTGTCTGTGTGGTCACTAATTACTTTGAAGAAATATTTAATATTTGAGCTGTTAATTCCATCCAGAAAAGCAGTTTTGACACTTCCTTGCTAAATCAAATCTTTCCACGTGGCTAGTAATTCTATATTTTATTATAGTTTCCATACTTTCCCTTACATAGAAGTGAGACTTACTGACCTATAGTTCCCCAAATCTTCCATGATGGCTTAAAAATGGTGTCGCATTTGTTCCTTTCTGTTTCTCTAGGAATGACATGGATTGTAAATGACAGCTAGCACATGACATTTTCACATTCATATGTGCGTTCCTTCTGGAGGGCCGGCAGAACTCCCTCTGGTCCTTCTGATTTCCTACTTCTTGTTTCATAAATTTTATTCAAAAATCTCCCCTGACACTGCAATTTGAAATAGCCCCTCAGACAACCCTCCGTAAAGAAAGGCTGTGGTTGAAACCTCCATCACTAAGGAAGGATTTAATTTAGTTTTTCTTTAATGGTCTTTATCTTTCTGTAAAGCTTCTTTTACAGCTGAAACTGTTGACTCCACAGACTCTTTGCCATGCTTAATGCTTCTGATGCATTTGAAACCTTGTTAATATTTTTCAGTCCTGCCTCTGCTTCATAAGAATTCGTGCTTTGAATGCTCCCATGAAACTGTAGAACTTATGCTAACTATGCAGTGAAACATTACACTTATGACTAGAAAACCTAAAAATAAGGACACAGCTTAAAAAAAGGATGTGCTAATGCATTCTCTTTGAACCAGTGGACTAACTTGATAGCTTTTTTAAAAATCAGTGTTAATAAAGTACGCGGTATAATATTTCTACTGAGAAACTTTCAGAATAATGTTGATTCTTTACAAACAAAAACATCATAAGGTTTGTTTTTCTCTTGGCTAACAAAACCAAAGGGTTACAGATATACTGTTTCATGCTTCATAAGTGAAACTATTCCTTTCCATATGCACTGCATATTATATTAGTGTTCCAGTTCATAGATGAACTTTCTTGTTTGGCATTAGATCACATATATACTCAGACACGCAGGCAGAAAGCTAGAATCCAAATACACAGCTTTGCCCCATTCCAAGTGCAAATGCTTGAGGCTTTTTCAGCATCCCTTGCAGTCAGCTCCAAGGTTCATGAAGCTCAGTTCATGAAGTTCATAAAGCTCGGTTTGTCATGAAATAAAATACTGGAGACTGTCATGGGTGATTGCTGTTATGGGAAGCTAATCTGACTTGGACAGGAGAGAAAGTGCATATTAGCTTTTGGTGAGAAAAAAGAAGGAAAACATACAGCTTATGTTATTCCACTGCGAGGTCTTCCCCATTAAATCTGCTTTACCGCAGATGTACCTCTAGATGAGAAAGATGAACTGCCAGGAACTCTATTTGAAAGCCACATGCTGAGTCCTGCTATACGCACACACAGAGATTTATGAGCCTCCACCTCTGGTTTTACTGATATAGCAGGTTTAGTGCCACTCTGACAACACAGCTGGCTGGAGTTCACATTTCCATCTTACCTTGTAGGCTATAACCAGGCCTGGATTTACTGACAAAGGAGATAGCAGACATAAGATTAACTGGAAAACATCATTTTAATATCAATCACTCATTGTAGAATGGCTCCCAGAACATTTTGGGATCAATAAAAAAAAGTAGATAAAAGCATAGATATGGGACTGCATATTTGCTTCCTACCTGTCCTCTGATCATGAAGCTGCAAACAGACAACCATGTTAATATTTCTGTGTCCTGCAATGTGGCTCCACTCATAGCAAGGCTGGGTATTTCTTAGACACGTTTTCTGCTATGTCAGCTTAGGACATCTGGATTTGGTCTTTTTCGTTGCATAACTAAACTGTACACATAGTACATACACAAAAGAAAAGGCTGGTTACCTGAGGTTTTCCATTGTGCTTTTATTGCAAAATAGCTTATAGATTTAATATCTGCCAATGTGTAAATTATAGAATCTAACTATTCTATCAGTACTATCTCCAGGTACCACTATGAAGTAAGCATTCCTATGAAATAGGTTTATTAACAGCTTTTGACAAAGAACCAATTGTTCTCCTGTTAATATCAAGGACTGATGTGAGTAAACTCAGGAAATGTCAAGTACAATAAGATGTCTCAACCATAGTGTTTGCATATTTAATTTCAGTTTTCCAAAGGCAGCAATGATGTTTTATGTGTGAGATGCCTACATCTCACCATTCCCACTCCCTCTGACCCTGCCATCATTCCGTATTTCCTTGTCTCCCTCCAAACAGCAATAAATGAAATAATCCTTTCCTGGTTCAACACAAACCTTTTTTCTGCCCTGGCCTTTCATATGCTATGTACCTAATCCCCCTCTGAGACAGATGTTTGAACAGGGCTTTCCTCCACAAACATTCCCTAGACAGGAGTTAGAACTCCAAAGAAAATCAAGAGCTAAACCCAAATTTTGTGTATTATTGTTCATCTCTGGAAAAAAGTATTTTTGCATGACAATGGTTCAGCATTGCTTCTACTTTCCAAGACTGATCAATTTGTGGAGAAAAAATATCAGGATTGTTAATTGTAAAAGTTAAGAGAAAAGAAAGTTAAAACCAAACACAAAAGAAGATAGCTAATATTCAACCAGCTATCCATCATAACATCCATTTTTAGAGGATTTCTGGTTGAAGATAAAGTGATTCCCCAAAAGATGTACTATATTTTTCCCATTTTAATTTACCTATCCTGAACAATATAACACTGATGTGAATCCTACCAACAAAATGGTTCAGGCCTTTTTTCAAAAGTCTTCTCTTTCTAATATTTATATATATTTCCAGTATTTATACATATTGCCAGTATCAGTGTTATTTATAGATTGTATAAATAATGGTTTAAGATTTTTTCCTGGCTCATTGATAACAACTGTTTATATTACAGGGCCATGAACTGATTTCTGTGGCCAGGGATAGCTTTTTATGTTTCACTGCAGCAAATGAAATGAATTTTTGATGTCCACTTCTGTGTATTCACAGGAGTTGAGACCTGGGGAAATTGATTGTTTTACCTACACTGTAATATGGTAATGAAGATGTAATTCAATTAAAAGGTCACTTTCATATTTGGAATTGATGTAAGAAGAACAAACCTTTCAATATTAATGACATAATAATTTCATGCGCTATAGGTAGATGAGGCTTAGAGAGAGGCAGTCTTGTATAAGTAGCCACACCAAGCACTTGGAAGACATGACTGAAACTCAGAAGCCTCATTTCTATATTGATTTAATGGGTAACGATCACACCTCATCCTTCAAAACAGTCACTTGACCGCTAGCAACTATTTATGGGCAATGTATTCTGCAAAGATGAAACCCACAGTGTTTGACATTGTCAGAGAGATGACAACACATAAATGCTGATCAATTATGTAGCATTTCATTTTCTTTTCTCCAGTGGTAGTGGTAGTCTGCGCCTGTGACATACTAACTTTTCCTGAGAGACCTCTGGACACTCATCCCCACTGCATTACTTCCTGCTTTCAAATTTCACTTGAGAGTCAATCGCCTAGTAATGACTGCATTTAGCTTAGCCTGTGTGTTTCTTTTGCTGTAATGTCTCAATCAAAATGTTTCACAATACTAAATAAAGTGTCCCACAATGGAACCTATATTAACCCTTTTACCTTTATCAAAGATACCCATAACCTTATTTTAAAAAGCAGTTTGACAGAGGCTCATGGGAAAAGGCTATGTAAATACGAATTCATTGGACAACACCTTCTTTCTGTAAAATCTAGTGTCGATCACATCATTTTGCTTAGGACTAAAGGTAGCTCGTCAGGCCTGCAGATTGTCACCTTGTTTACCCTTTTGAGTAAGCCCATCAGGTGGCACTGTTGCACGTACTCTTGTAAATTCTCTCAACCCATTTGAACAAATGTTTAGTCCTCGAATAAAAGGGGTTTCTTGTGTCTTTTTTTTGCCACAGCTATGCCTTCCATAGAAGGATGCATGAGAAGCAGTTACTGCTTTTTTCTATTGTTTTGACTTTCTGCCATAGAAAGACTTTCACCAGATATAACTGTCTGATCTTGAGAATCAGGCATAGGCTTTGGAACAGTGGTCCTTTTAAACACAAAGAAATTCCTGAAGTGGTGTGTAGGTTGCATCAAGACAAGACTGGTATACCGTCGGTAACAAGGCTGCAGAATGAGGGAAGGAAAGTTATTCTGCCCTTCCTCACTTGTTTCTCTCTTGCCTGCTATGCCATATCTTTCCCAACAGTCAGCCTGTTCTCTC
This sequence comes from Agapornis roseicollis, assembly GCA_002631895.1. Taxonomy (NCBI): domain Eukaryota; kingdom Metazoa; phylum Chordata; class Aves; order Psittaciformes; family Psittacidae; genus Agapornis; species Agapornis roseicollis. The sequence goes on along the minus strand of NDXB01015426.1, from coordinate 114,733 downwards.
CAGCTTCTATGTCAAAGGAGGGGTCAAGGTCTTTATTCAAGGCAATTATGGAATTTTGAAGAAAGAATCATGGGAGGAAAACACAAGGTGAAGCCCAGGAAAAGGCCTAACTTGTTCTGCATGGCTTAAGCACTTCCCTTGTCAGCGCTAAACCAACTGATGTCACAAATGCAGTCAATTTATATGTGTTCTTTACACAAAGAAAACAACATACTGTTTGGTTTTGCTTTGTTACTTAAGAGGCATTAAAAGCTGATTAAAAAGTGCTGTATTAGCCAATGAGGGACCCAGGTACTGCAGCAGAAATACCCTTAAGAAAATAAAGGCTTCAAACAAACCAGACAAGTGAACAGCCTATGCTGTTCAAGAATTTATATTGTTAAAAATCCATCAGAAAGTTACTAAACAGTCAGTTTGACCAGAGCAGTTCTATTACCTGCTAGCAACATCTCCTGCTTAGACTAGCTGTTCTTAGTTTCATCTCACAAAAAATACCAAGCTTAAATTGTAACTAACAAAGGTTCCAAATATCCTACAAGTAGAGTTCTTTTCTTAACATAGTACCACACTGTTATGGTTATAATAGAGCATCCTGTAATATATCTAATAGAGCTTGTGAAGAAAAAGCCCAATCATGCAAGATCCTAAAATAAAATGGAAGTAATTATGTATGTGTGTGTATATGCATGTGTACTGGAAGGACACAGATCATCTTTTGCCTGAAAGTTGTATTTTAAAATCTTCATTATTTATTAATAAAATCATAAGGCCAGTGATTCACTTCTCTTTCATATTTATTCCCAGGAAAAATGCTGTGCTAGTCAGAGAAAGCTCAAGAAATAACCCATACGTTTATCCAGTCATTGGAGGCTTCAATATTCTTTAAGTGAAGCCCTCAAGTAATTTTGATGATGAATGATGGAGAAATTAAAGTCATAAATACTAGGCCAGATAGTCACCAAGCAGAGTCAGTGTAATTGTATGAGCATAAACTGGGAAGAGCTGATTTGCAGAATATCTGACATACATCTAATATTCGCTTAATTGAGTGTAGTGGGTCAGACAGTAACATTAGCATGGGTTTACAAAACACAATTAAGACTAATCCCAGTTTGATTTGCCTTAGCCTGACTTCATCCACTTATTTGTTTCAACTGAATCAATTCTGGTTTACACCAGTGTGGCAGGAGGAACAGGTCCCTTGCTGTGGCCAGACACTTTAGCAGTGAATTTGGTGGTGGATCACAGAGATATTCTTATGCAAGAAAACATTTATAAGCTATTTGTGAGCCATTTGTTTTGTCTGTAGTCTTGAATTTAAACTAATTCCATGCTCCTTTGTGAAACACTCATTGACCAGAAAGAGAAGTTTGAACTTCAAAATAATCTCAAGCTACCCAGTTCTTCACGGGAATTCCATTACTTGTAGCTTCAGGAGAATGACTTGTGGCTAATTCCTTTCTGTTGACCCCTAAGTTTAACAAAGATTTTTCCATGTTGCCACTCTCACAGGCCAGCATGAATGCCCTTTTTTCATGATGCCTTCTTTTAAATAGAACCAGAGTCTGAAAAGTCCCCTTGGAAATGAGAACATGTCCTGCCATATGCTCTGTGGGAAAGAAGGAATAGCAGGGTGACCGACTAAGATTTTGCATCCTAATATAAAGGTACATGCTTTCTGTAAAACAGGACAGAGGAAGAGCATTTCTTTCTCAATATGTGGTCTACTAGAAAAGGTTGGTTATAGTCTCACAGTAAACTTGGCTTGCCCTCTTCCCATCACCTTGATCCCACCCCTGAATCTCAAGACAGCAAATGCAGCAAATGACCCACCACATGTGAGTTAATGTTTTAGCAGTCTCAGAGATGGGCCCCGCGAGGATGTCAGCTCTGTATGGGGGCAGGCGTAATGTAGCCATCTCATAAGGTTCAGCTGAGCACATGATATCCTGGCCTTAATACCAATCATTTAAACTGACTGTGACCTGAAGATATCAGATGCTCATTAGAGGCCTTAGTAGCCTAATATCATCAGTAGATTGAACAAAGCTGTTCCAGTCTTTGCCAGCACAAACATTAATAAAAGGGACCATGTCAATAAAAGTTTCCATGATGAACCCATAGAATGAGGCACTTATAGACTATTATAAACAATTTGCCCCTTGGTGGTTGTCTGTTATCAGGCCCAGTGAAAGCTTTGATAAGCCTTGCCTCTTTAGGAATCATTAATTTACTTGGAAATTTAAACAGCTGTCACTTGTGATATTCTTCAGGTGTACATGTGGGAAAGATTAGCTAGTGTTTATAATCCAATCTGTTCATTAAGTGCCTGCCCATGTGGAACCTCCTTCACAGGCTGAGAGTCCGTCTTGCAAATCTCCCACAGATAATTGGAGGCATCCATGAATTATGAGAATGAGCTGTCGACAACAGGGATTGTGAGGCCTTACTAATATCAGCTGGTTTTAGTAGAAGGTTTAATGATTTCTCACAAATGGGATTTGGCCTCTCTGGGCACATGTGCTTAGTCCTTATGAACAAGGAGAGCCAGGTTGATGGCTTGTGCTTTCTGCCTGTGCTGCTGCCCTTCCAGCTTGCTCTTGCTCTCTGACATGACATCTTCCTATAGTACAGTGTAATGCCTCATACTGGATTAAAGCCATGTGAAGTGATTGATAGGCTTTAATGGCCCCAGCTGACCTCACCTGAGACACTCACCCACACTTCCTGTGCCCAAGGGCTCCCTGTAAAATCAGGAATGGGTACCTGGTCCTGTCTTGAGCTATGTTGTAGGTGTGCCTGTCTGCAGCTCTGCTTCCCCAATGTACCCTGCACCTACTCTGTAGTTAGCTTGTATCTTGGCTGGACCTTTCGGTCATGTCACAGATTATCAACTTTTGCTTCTAACTGGAACCAGTGGGTAGACCCTGACACTGGTTAAATCACTTGTGTTGGGGTGTTGATGGTCCTTGTTGTAGCCTCTGGCTCTTCCTGCTATGCTCAGCCCCCATGGGATGGTGCCTTGTTGGTGAGGGCACAGCCTCTGCTGGGATCATCCTTAGCTGCTAACTTGTCCTCCTTCATGGGGCAATCCTGTTCTTGCTGCTTCCTGACTGTAACCCTCTGATAGATACAATCTTCAGGTTCTTGTCTGTGCTGCTTCATTGGGAGCACACTTTCCCTTGTGTCACACTCTAGTACTGAAGATGTTACTGAAGGTCCTGGTTCAACGGCCATGATGGCAGTCAAGGGGACAGGTGTCATTGGGTAGCAGTATTTTCTAAAACACAGCTAAGTGCCACAGCTCAAGGCATCAGGCACTTGCACTACTATGTCCTTAAAAGCACAAGTACTTTTAAACACCTACGTATTTCCAGTCTTCCTTATTGTGTATTTCCACTCAGGCAGCACGACCAGTCGTCATCACAATACTTGGCATATGATCACTTAGCATGAGCTAAGTGTTTCAGAAAGCTCATGGTTTTGCTAAAGAAGTGGAGAACATTTTACAAAGTGCAGCCTCTCCCACTGAAGCTACTGGGATTGGAAACTGTAAATGCTTTGCAGAGGATATAGTTTAAATAACAAGTCACTTTCTCAGTTTACTCCTTCTTCATTATTCTGAAAACGCAATGTTTGTTTTTTCATTCCCTGACTGCTACCCTTTCTTGAAGTGCAATTTCTTGTTCCTTGTGGGACTGAGTGTGCCCTCATCAAGTTTGCCGATGACACCAAGCTGTGTGGTTGGGTGGATACGCTGGAGGGAAGGAATGCCATCCAGAGGGACCTCGACACACTTGAGAGGTGGGCAGATGCCAACCTCATGAACTTTAACCATGACAAGTATGAGGTCCTACAACTGGGTTGGAGCAATCCCAGGCACAGCCACAGGTTGGGCAGAGAAGAGATTGAGAGCAGCCCTGCGGAGAAAGACTTGGGGGTGGTGGTTGATGAGCACATGAACATGAGCCGGCTGCAGTGTGCGCTTGCAGCCCAGAAAGCCAACCGTATCCTGGGCTGCATCAAAAGGAGCGTGACCAGCAGGTCGAAGGAGGTGATCCTGCCCCTCTGCTCTCGTGAGACTTCACCTGGAGTATTGTGTGCAGTTGTGGTGTCCTCAACATAAAAAGGACATGGAGCTGTTGGAACAAGTGCAGAGGAGGGCCACGAGGATGATCAGGGGACTGGAGCATCTCCCATATGAGAGAGTTGGGGCTGTTCAGCCTGGAGAAGAGAAGACTGCGTGGAGACCTCATAGCAGCCTTCCAGTATCTGAAGGGGGCCTATAAAGATGCTAGGGAGGGACTCTTCATTAGGGACTGTAGTGATAGGACAAGGAGGAATGGGTTTAAACTTAAACAGGGGAAGCTTAGATTGTATATAAGGAGGAAGTTCTTTACTGTAAGGGTGGTGAGGCACTGGAATGGGTTGCCCAGGGAGGTTGGGAATGCTTCATGTTGGGAATGCTGGCAGTGTTCAAGGCCAGGCTGGACAGAGCCTTGGGTGGCATGGTTTAGTGTGAGGTGTCCCTGCTTATGCCAGGGGGGTTAGAACTAGATGATCTTAAGGTCCTTTTCAACACTAACTATTCTATGATTCTATGCTTCTTAGTTCCTAACAGTCAGCTTAAATACAATTCTCTCAATTTTCCTTCTCTTTCACTGCTTATTGTTAAACCATTGCCTTTACAATGAAAAGAGAGAGGCTGTATCCCATTTCAGAGTCCACCCAAACCTGGTTTAGAGAGACTGCAAAGACTGCAGGGCCTTCAGCCAAAATCTCTCATCTACACCAGGATGGAAGATTTGGGTTTTGAGCGAGAGTTTTTGAAGGGATGGGTGGAGGTGCATGTAGATAAAAAGCGTGCTCTGACTCTGAAGTACTTTTCTGGATATAAACAGATTCTGCATATACCAAACACAGATTCCGGAATTTGTGCTGCTACCTAACCTCTTTGACTAAGAAAGATTGATCTTTGATTTTCAGATGGGCTCCATTCTTGCAGCAGAAATCTGCTCTGACCCATCACATAGATCAGAAGAATAAGTCAGTGCAAACTCTGAAGGTGCATCAAGTCCCAGATTGGTTTAGTAATGCTCAGTTTCACTGAACTAATTTTATATTTTCTGTAATATTAATTTATTGTGGTCAACAGGTTTGCTACTGAATCATGAAACAGTAAACTCTGGGGTATATCTTCAAGAGCATTGTAGGTTAATTATGACATTACACTTATTGATTAATTTCAAACAATAGGTATTTATGTTTTAGCGCAAGGACAGGATTTGACTGAACAACAAATGATTGAGTAAGGCAGACTGCATGTGGGACTACATTAAGGGAAGCTTGGCTATTTGATCAAGGGAAATTCTAACTACCCTATATTTAGTGCTTGGGAGGCCACACCTCGGTAGAGTCTAGTTTTGGACCCAGTTCAAGAGGGAGAAGCTGCAGTGAGACTAGAGAGGCTGACTTGGTAAAGCTGGTTGGGAGCCCAGAGAGCACATCACCTCTGAGGGGACACTGAAAGAGCTGGGCTTGTTTCTTCCCAGCAAAGAGAAGCCTAAAGGGTGATCTAATAGCAGTAGAAACAATTACAAAGATGACAGAGCCAAACTTTTCTCTTTTTTAGCAACATATATAAGAAGGTTCAATGGACATAAAATGTGGTTTTGGAGGACATTAGGAAAAAGCTTTTCTACTACAAGAGTAGAGTATGGGACCCAGGTAGTGTGTTATGGGAACCAGACACTTCTCATTAGTAAGAAGTCCAGTGAAAGGACAAGAGGCAATGGCTGCAAACTGAAGTACTGGAAACTCCACTTAAACTTAGGAAAATATTATGGTAAGACTGATCTAACATTGGAACAGGTTGCCCAGAGAGACTGTGGAAATATTAATCCTTGGATAATTCAGAATCTGACTGGGCAGGGTCCTAGACAGCCTGCCTTAGCTGGCAGCAGGGTGGTGGACTAGACAATTGTGAGAAGTTACTTCCAATCTAGCTATCCTCTGAGCTCCTGAATTTTGCCTGTTGTTGCTAGACTGGTCAGAATGTGAAACCTTGCTCTCTTCCCACCCTGAGTATATGATAGATACAATCAACTTTTGATTATCCAAAAAGTGAATTTTCAGGTTGTGTGTTAACTGTGAAACTCATGCAGAGACATCAAACTTAGCTCAGTTTGAGCCAGCTCAGGTCCAGAACAGTCTCTCTGAGTTTGTGTGGTGCCACACATCACTAACTTGGGTGGGCATTACTTGAATGACTTTTCTTGAATATACCTTTAAAGTATAATCTGGTAGTTTAAATGAGCTGTATTTTGACACTGTTTGGGTAGTATTAGCTCTGTAATGACCTCAAGAAATTAAGATGCATCTTTATTTAAAACTTCCTAACAGTACAAGGTTGGAGTTCATTTAAAAATCAGATTTCCATTGGTGTCACACCTTATTTTCTCCCCCTACATATATCATAATTTGCTCAGTTTTTAAGATACAATTTATGAAGGAAGCCACTTTTCTTAAGAGGATATAAAATGTAGTCTACATGTGTTACCACTCTTCCCTGATTCTTCCTCACAGGTGTATCACAAGCTGCTTTTGCTGAATTTTCCTGTAGCTTCTTAAACATAGAAGAAATAATGCAATCAGTTTCACCCAGACTTCAGCAATCCATTTTTTCTAGCTAATTTCAGTTTTAAGGTGCCCAATTCCCTTTAAAATGCACTACTTCAACACTGTACTATCTTTCTGCTCAGTTTCTGAAGCTTCAGATTTGGTAAATTGTTCTTAGTGGGAAGTCTTCCAGAGCTTGTGGCTCTACAGCTATACAGCTCATATAACACAAAACACATCTTTAGTGTATACATTAATGTCAATACATTGATATTGCACCACTTACTGGAAATAATTTGTTTTTTAAAAAAATTTAAATGATTGTGCACGGTAGCCAGGAAATAGTGTGAAAATGGCCATTGCATTTGCACAGAGAAATTAATGCCAAATATGAACACCTATGAGGCTTAGTCCTACTCTTTGACTGCATGCGAGTGGCCAACTTTTCCTCTGCCACTAAAACACAGTATCTTGCAGAAAAAGTAGCTTACATCAAATTGCCTTAAAAATACAGTTCCATCCCAAGACTACTCACTCTGCTTTTGACAGAAAGCTTATCTTAAAACCTGTTTACTTTAACAGTAGTAAACAGTTTATAAGAACAAATTGGGTGAAAGAGGACCTAACCACTTCTCAAGCACTGATCTTACCACTGTGTCCTTAATTAGTGGTGATGTCTCTTAACACTATGTTGCAATTACTGATCTCTGCGGCTCTCAGCTGGAATCCGGGGCTATGTGAGCCTCTCCTTTTGGTCTTTATTAAAGACAAGTAATTAATCTTCCGAACAGAAGGAAGAGAAAGGCACTACCTGACCACTTTTTTTTGTATAGTAAGTAGTTCAAAAGGGCACTAGACATTGAAGGTTTGTCAACCCTGATATCATTTCAGTGACTCAGCTGCATTACACCAACAGTTAGATGGGAGTAGGTGACCATGATGTACTACGTACTGATCGCAGTGCTTGAGGTGTGTTGGACCAGGCTGTAGATGTAGACAGACATCCTTATCTCTGGATCATCGTAGAGCAGAAGCAAGAACATGCCTTACAGCTGAAAACCTACTATGGATGTGGAGGCACTTAAGGAGCTTTAATAAATTGAAAAACATAATAGAGATGCCCACTGAATTTTAGATGCCTTCATGATAAGGCACTGCTGGATAAGAACTCTTCGTAATTTTTCTTGAGCCTAAGTTTTCTCTAGACTGCATCCATCCTGCGTGCTCTTGATCCTTCTCAACAAATTGGGAGCAATTTTTTTTTACATAACTGTTATATTTTGATACATTCAGCATAAGAATTTTAATGAAGTTTTATAATTCTGTTTCCAGGATGAAGTTTGAAATTTTGATATATTTTCTTTTCAGTTCCTCCCTTTCCTTGGCAATCCCCTGCTAGCATTAGATTAAAGTATTTGCCTTTCTGAATCATGGGCTAAATGGTTACAGCTGTTGAATCATACCAGGCTAATCATGATGAATTATGGTATCTGATACTTGAATAGACCTAGCTCTCTCTTCATTTAGCTTTGTAAATCACTTTGCCTATGTCTACACAACCTTTGATACCAAACCATGCTCATGGCATGCCCCCTGACACAGGTGCGTCCCAGGCAGTTCATGGACAGCCTGTCTGGGCAAATCAGGTGGTCAGATCTAGCCTGTGGGATGCCACCTGTTGGGATGATCTCCAAGACCCCCTGGGGCAACCTTGAAGATTGTCTGCCTGTCCATGGGCACTGCAAAGCTGGTGTTGCAGTCAGCCACAGGATGCTTCTCCAGGCTGTGCCAAGAGCAGTGACAGCAACCAGGGTCACCCGGAAGTCCAGAGCACATGAAACATCCACATAGACGAGGCAGGTTCAAGGTCAAGCTTGGATGTCAAGCCAGTCAGGCTCAGGCACAGCTGCAAACATTGCTTGTGCAGAAATCAAGGGTGACAGTGTAAGCTTAAAAGCAGCTCCCAAGGAAAGAAGTGTAGAAACCTGCTTCTCCTCCCTCACAGCTCTCTGGCTCAAGGCCATACAGCTGCCTCAAAAGCTGGCCCTAAGACCAGGCAGACAGGCCTTGGCAAAGAGGCAGGGGGGAAAGAGGTTGCATGCCTGACAGGCAGCCTTGCCCTTGAGGATAGCAAGATATAAGCTGTTGTGTAACATGGCTGTCCCATTCTGGAAACAGGTTTGCCAGTGTTTGCACTGCATTTCGAAAACTCAGGCTGAATTTTCTTATCATACATCACATGGTCCTTGAAAGCACAACTGGGCCTTGCTTAAGACCATGTGGCTTTGTGGGTCGTAAGTCGGTGTAGCACAGACCATACCCAAAGACTAAGAAAAGATTTTAAACAAGCTTTCAATATTTGCATATAACAACTTATCAACACTTTCTACATGCAGCTGGATTCCTCCAAGAGTGATTCATAACTCTTATACCCTAAAAACACTCAAAAGTCCAAGTTTTATCAAGCAGATTTCATTGAGTTTTTCTTCTTTACCAGATTTAGCTATGGTAATGATACAGAAGAACCTGCATTTGAGGTAAAGAATAAAAGCAATGGCTGGCTGGAGGACACTGTTTGGAGTCACCTCAATCATCGCAATGCAAGAATTCCATATATCTTGTCTAAATGTTGAGATTCAAACCCTGAGGTGCTGGAACCACATTGATACTTTTACATTTTTATTTATAGGCTACATTGATGTTGCGGGCAATATTCACACTGAAGAGTGCCTTCTGACCAAATGAGGTGGATTTGCCTGTTTTCTGCACTGCTTGCATCTCAACTATGTGGAAGGATAGGTCTTGCCCTTGCTGCAACATCAGTGGTGTACACTGTGCTACAAGTGCAACCTCTTCCTTTCTTGTGCACAGACACCATTGGGCCATGCTGGTGCGTACCACAATCTTCACTCCTCTTGGAAAGTGTGAGCCCTGCCTTGTGTGAGATAAGGAGGGAGAAATGTGCCAAGATTACCAGAACTGGGATGGATGATGTGCAGCCTGTCCTCAAAGTCTCAGTGCTCAAATTTTTCAGCCAAAAGAATTATTATCTTGGTAAATACTAAAGCACAGAATGAATGCAGAGTATGCTGCATCCAGCAAGAATGTGGAGCTGACATGGGGATGTTGATTAGCATTGAACAAAGTGGTTCATAAGGTCCCTGACTTGCAGTGAGAGAGGATCTATGGCATACATGTATGTTGTATGCACAAACCCGCAATTCTTCTGGGTCCTTCAGTCCTTGAGGTGATGACTGCATTTCTCCCCTCAGCCTCTCATTTACACCCTCTTCACCTGAGGACCCACAAAGTCTAATAAGAATCTTTTATCCCTATACCACAAAGACATTCCTGTTTCTATAAACTTGGAGGATTCCTGTAATGCAATACAATTTCACAGTTTGATAGAGCATTCTTTTACTCCTGGTCTTCAGTTTAATTGAAGCAACATATTAAGAAAAAAGATCATGTCTAAAAACTCTTGTAAGGTACAACTTGAGCTACAGAAAGCATAAGTGAAGTGCTTGCAAATGATTACTTGTGTTGTTTCTCTTGCAGCAATTGCAATAACCATATAATGTGCATGAGAGCCTTCAAGGAAGCTTGTCCTGAAGGCTTCAGAAATGGTGGTTTAAGTGCTACTGCCCATAAATTACTTCCCATGACTCACATTTACTGGTCTTCAGCCTTCTGTTCTGATTTTTTGCTCATTTATAAATGTAAAGCCCACACTGTTGAATAAAATCTATTGGGATGTTCTAAGATATTTTTTTAAACCACAACAGGCTAAAGGATCCATTTTGTGTGATCAGAATGTATTTTTCATAAATCGTGTTCCTTGGTATTGGCATATGAAGCTCTATCGCTTGTGTTTCTAACTATATGATGTGTGAATCATCTTGATGATGTCAGCATCCTAAGAACCAGGTATGGGAAAGAGCTTTTGCAGATAATACTTCTTGCCCTTTGACCATTTAATAATCAAACCAAAAAAATAAAAAAATCTTCCTGCAGCCAAAATGTGATCTGTTTAACTCAACAGGCGGTTTCCAGGACTTGGGTGAATTTTAACCATCCTTTTTGACATAAGTCAAATTGTGCAAAGCAATGAAATTCTGATTGCCGTGTGGCGAGACAACTGGATAGTGTTACAGTTCCCTCATTAAGAGGCACTGGAGTTAAGCAGGGGGAGTTGAACTTTCCTCTGTATTAAAACAACAAGTGTGGGAGACGAGGAGAGCAAGCTGGAGCTAGGGAGTTCACCTTATAACAACAAAGACTTAACATGCAGTATATCAAGTTTCCTGAACTTTGTCCTGCTTGGTAGTTTATCAGGCAACCAAGATGAAAAAAACAGCAAAGAAAGATTTAAACCTGTCCTGATTTCAATCTTCTGGTCCAATTTTCAGCTTCATTCTTTTTCTGTTCTATCATTTCATTGCTATGTGTTCCCCCTCCTCAAGAGATGTTCACAGTTTATACCAGTCTTAAGAGTTCAAAATACATACAGATCCCATTAGTGGAATAAAGCACAATGAAGATGGCAGGAGTTTTGCTAACCTAATGATGATTTCCCCTTTTTCAACATTATATACAATTTACATGAAAAAAACCCCCATGGCTCAAATAGTCTCCACTAATTGTTGAAGTTAACAGTACCTGACTGCTGTTCAAATCCACCAAAATATATCCACAGCTTTTTGGAAACAGCAAAGAATTTTCATACCAACAACACATGAATAGAACTTAAAATATGGAGTGACACTCTCAATTAAATTGTACATAAAGTCTGAATGAAAATTGGAAGAGTGACATTTGAGTTCACAAAGTTAAGATCAGCATATAGTGATTGCTGGGCTTTGATTCCAGAAAAGGAAAAAGACACCAAAACAGCTGACAAGACCAACGCTCAACCTTGCTGAGTTACTTAGAATCAATCAGTTCCTAAACAGTTTGCCCAAATGGTTGAAACCCAAATGGTTGAAATCTTGATATTGAGACAAAAACAAGACACTGAGAAACACTTCTATCTATTACAGCTGAATGAAAACAAGTCAAGGACGATAATTATGCAGTTTGTGAGCAAAGGAACTGGTGAAACTTGGTTTCACAAGGAAATGTGTCCCAGGTTCTGTCCTACACTCCTTGGGAACTGCAGCCCCTCTAGTTATCTTTTAGTCTCTCTTTCCCATGTGCCTATGCTCCATTACAGCCATGCACGCACTGACTGGCTCCTCTGTATGCATAGATTGGTTAGATAGATGGGTACATCTTCTTGGTTGAGCTGTGAAAGTCTTTTATTCAGAGGCAGCACTAATTCAATGTTTTGTAAGTATTTTGGCAGTAAAGTGCAGAGTAGGATACTGAAGTTTATGCACAGCAAATGTACGCACAGTGGTAGAGAAGGGATAAGAACGTGATTCACTTGCAATGAGTATGAGTTTCAAACAATGTCAAAGCTTGAGCAAAGCAACAGTTTTCCCAGCCAGACTCTGTGCCTTGCAACAGATAGCAGCTGCAAGGGTTGTCTTCTCTTCTGACACAGAATCTTGAGCAACTTTGCATCTTTGTGTCTAAAATATGCCACAGGGTTAGAAACCAGTAACAGAGGGCTGATAAGCAGTCTAGAGCACAACCTTAATCACAGTTTCTCTTCCACAAAACCAGAATTTTGCTCAGTGATACTCCCTCAATGTTTGGAATCACTGTGTTTCCTAAACAACTTACTCACTTGTGGGTTAGATAGGCTAGTGTCTGGGCTAATAGCCAGAGCTTAAAAGAACAAAGAAGCAGTCATACACTTAATCTTTCCTCCCTAAATTATCTGCTTTTTTGATTTATCTTGGTGTTTCTTTGTAGCACATGTATGGCTCTCCGATTACTTAGTTCTGGTGTGCAATGCTTCTTAAGAAAGTAAATTACTTAAAGCAGGGACCTCACTCTTCTTTATGGCACCAAATACAATAAGGAATAAGACTGGCATCAACTGCTGGATGCTGCAGCAGCATAAATATTTAAAACAAAGCGTTACTCTGTTAACCTGTATGTTTGAAGTTTGGTCCATGTAGATGCTCTCAGCAGTCTGCAGGGTCTATACTGAGAAGGCAAATTAATGTTTCTTCAACAGAACAAGAATACATTCTCCATTGCTTTGAGCAACATTGCATGATAAATTCACTGCAGGCACTTCCAAATGTACTGTGAGACTGAATGTCTCTGCAGTGTATCTATGAAAAAGAGAAGTTTTTAGCCTGGATGCTTGACCTAGTAAATACTTACAACCTAACATAAGCCCCAATTCAGCGAGGTACTTAAGCACATACCTAAATACCCACATGAATAAAGTCAGCCACATTTTAAGTGTCTTGTTGAATCTGGGCCATACAGAAGCTGAACACATCAAGCAACTACCCACATCAAGTTTCCATAAAAGAAAATTGATTTCCAGAGTGTATTCCCTCTAGCTGTTAACACTGAAGAGGAGTGAGTGATAAAATTCCTGCTACTTCTTCTTGGATAAAGGCTGTGTGGATGTACTTATGTTCACTGAAATATTTTCTCCTGTGTATTAAAAGCAAATTTTGGGAACTAGACCAGATTAATATGAAATAAAGATCCATGGGGTTTGGTATTATTTAGTCCCTGAACCTTTCATAATATGAGAAATAGTCAAGTAGGAAGATCCCAATAAATACAATAAATAATGAAATAGGTAGAAACTAGTTACAGGAAAGCCTGTTGGAGCTGGTTGAACTCAGTGGCATGCCTGTTCTGTAAGTGGTTTTGCAGCCTGTGGCCTAGTCCTACTTTTTCTGTGTGAAGCCTACCATTTCAAAAGTGAGAAAACACTGATTTGGAATACAGTGGCTAGTTAGCCAGTGACTGATCAGTGTTTTGGTGTCAGTTTGTAAAATATCAGTGCACTACAGTTGCATAAGTTATTGTTCACAGATGTTTCATGGATGCAATACAGAAGACTTCTCTATCTGTGGATCAGCAATTTATCATACATTCAGAGATAAATGGGATTTTGGACAACAGCCTTTTATATTTTTATAAGGTTACTAGAGTTCTCTCTTAAAAGTACACTGAGTGCTACCTTGGGATTTATACTACTACTATTGTATCACAGCATGAACACAGCAAAATCACTGCTTTTGCTGAAATGATTATTCATAGTGCATTATAGGATAACATTGTTATGTGAATTTGTTAATTCAGAATGCCCTCCAGCTGGAATTTATGATCAAACGCTATTGCAGTGTATGTGATCAGAAGGGTCATCACTTTGCTACTATGTGAACAGCTACAAAACAATATTTTGACTACTAGCCATGGAGCAATCAGAATGAATCCTCAGAACATTAAATCTTCTGGAGACCAGTGCTGAGAGAAAACATTTTTATTTTTAATTATATTTTTTCTCACTCAGTTTAGTCTGATCTGTATTCATCTACCCATCTCTAAAAGTGTTTCCAGTTAAACCTGCTTCTAGATCAGGCAATAAAGCTATTCTAACTTGCTCTACAGAGTGCAGGGCAATCTTGCTATGTAGCAGTGTAGACAAACTCATGGTTACCAGGAATACAACAGAGCTATTGTTGCTGGTTTATCTGCATTGTGATAGTGCATATGGATGGGAGAATCATTCTACTCTGTTATAGACAAATACAGTAACATGGCAGTCCTTTCTAAAAAGGGTTTAATCATCCACTTAAAGCGATGATTTAATCAGTGTGCTGAAAGCAGTGATGAAAGTAAAAGGAAAAAAAAAAGGCCTGCATGGTTCCTTATGTTATGCAATTTTTTATATATAACCCAGACATTAAAAGCTATGCGATATTAATGACTCTTTGAATGAGATTACAGCTTGGTGCCTTCACAGCTTTGATAAGAAAGTGACCTTTTGCATTATGTATAGCTGTGAATGACTGCCTAAGGGAGAGAGTCAAAGATTTGGACTTCAAAATTTGCAGGAAACAGTTTTTCCACACATCTTCAGTGGAAGTGTTGCTTGGATCTCCCCTGGTATCTCTAGTGGCCCAAGCCATATCTATGCCTTCATACTCATGTCTGTGAACAAAGCCACTCTTAAGTTACTCTTTTATCAAAACTTTCAGTACAGCAACTTCTTATGTTGAACACAGTTGATCTCTTCAGACAATAAGGAACCAGAAGTATTTCCTCACTGGCAGCCAAGATAGACCTCATTCCTTACTTCCCTAGTCTTAAATCAAACCTGAAGGGCTTCATTTTGTATCTCCTCATTGACTTGCTGGTCTAGGGAGACCACTCCTCTGAGGGACTTTGTTTCTGTGTTGATCACTGGTGGCTATCATCAACTTTGAGAAACAGCAGCTTGGAAAACTGGACTACTGTGAGGCTGAGCCAGGACTTTGATCTCAGCTTGTCAATTAGCGTTCATCTTTCTTATTATGAAACCAAAGCACATTACTTACTTTCCTATTTTACAGTTATGCAATGTTTTCTTAAGATCATTATTTGAATATTCCTCTGAGTTGTGAATTAAAAGGTAACGCAAAGGTAAGATCCATTCCACAATTCCCAATGAACGGGAAGATTTCTGGACATGAAAGGAACTGGCCTCACATTTTTGGCTGGGGACTCCTGAAACCAGATGGTATAGATTTTGTACCTAAGCTTATTCAGCGTTTACTGCTGGCTGCTATATTAGTCCTGGCAGCTGCTTGGAAACCTCCTATCCCCCTGAAAATTAACACCTGGTTTCAGAAATACTGAAGTACAAGTGATGGAAAAACTATCTAGCTTTATAAGAGGAACATTCATGCATTATTAAATGGAAATTTGTTAGCCCAGATATAACTCCTCTTCCAGAAGAAGCAAAAGACAAATCTACTGGAAAAGGTAACTTTGTGTCATGGAAAAACCTTGTTAAAAAATACCAAATTTAAACTATTTATAAAGACATTCAGGTAAATGAATGCTACTATCTATGCATGGCTTAAATGTTTGGAAACTCATCGTGGAGTCTTGAGTGTGGGGGAACTTCTGCTTTTGTCCTTCTCCTTTCCTGTTTTTGCCTCCTGCCCATGATCAACTCTATGCACCTCAGACTGTCCCTGCATAGGGATTTTTACAGTGCAGTATGCACTTCTGCCATGTTTTTTTTGGCAGGTAATAGAGGATGGGGCTTTGAGCAATCTGGTCCTGGGGGAGCTGTCCCTGCCCATAGCAGGGGGGTTGGAACTCGAAGAACTTTCAAGTCCCCTCCAACCCAAACCATTCTGTGATTCTGTGATTGATTGTTAAATTGTTGGGCTTCCTACACTGCTTTTTCTGTGTCTGTGGGCACCCACATGTCAGGCAGTGACTTAACTTTTCAGATCTTTCACAAATTGATTTTGAACTGTCACCTATTTTTGACTGCTAATGTTTGTCATTCAGTTAAGACCTCAGAGAGCTTAAATGACACTATTAAATTTACATTGTCTTTATTTTGCAAAATTTAATGTTGTCATAATCCTGTTTAAAACATGCTTTTACACTACAAATCAACCTTTTAGATAATCCAGTAAGAAAAAACATATGCTTTTTCTTAATAGCTGCAATTGTTCTTCCAGCTGTGCAGTATGTCCATGCACTGATACATGGGTTGGTGTTTGTCTCTGTATGTGTTTGCAAGAGAAGACATATGTATTCCTGAGTTGCATTTGGGCACACTGTTTTACTGAGATGTAGTTGTGCTGCACAGGAAAGCAACAGGGAAGGTGGAGAGTGGTATATTTTTGTAGCACATATTTGCAAGAATGCCTTTCCATCACTCTTGTCCTTGCGCTCCACTATGAGCTAAGTTTTCTATTTTGTCTTTGACATGTGAATGAGTGCTAGTGCTCAGACCGTGTTTTCCTTGCCAAATATTTTACTGATCTCTGGAGTAAGTGGACAACTACTCATGCAGCCATTGAGGATTCTTTTTTTTAACATTTTTATTATTCTTCAGTTGGCAGTCAATGGCAGAAGACATCTTGTAAAAGACAAGCTGTATTTTATTTAACATATTACATAGTGGTGATATTGGTTTACAAGATAATAGATGCTGAGGTTGCAACTAATCCTACAGAGTTCAGAAAAGATTTTGATTCTTTTGCAGCTGTAACCTTTATTTGAGTAGTAAGAAAGATTGGTTGTATTTCAAACATAAACTTTATTAAAAAGAAATGCAAGCCATAAATGTGTATTAAACTTGTATCTCAGTAACTTATGAGCATGTTGTTTTATAGAAATACATTACCTGAAAAGGTCCAAGTTTCTGAGACAACAAATTAGATTTCATGGGCATTTTATGTCTTAAGTTATATTTGTAACTTTTATTCTTTCTGTCCAAAAGGAAAATTCAAGTATATAACAAAACTACTGCAGGTGATTAGAAACTAAGAAGGAAGATTAACTACAGAGTGGAAAAGTTGTCCATCAGCAAAGTATCCTCAGCATCCTTATTGTCTTTTTCACTGGTACAGGGTGAGAGCTTCACTGAATTTTTAGATGCTTACTGAACTTTAAAGATTGGAGGAATATTTGGGATCACATGATACTCTTCATGTATTAAAGTATTAAACTTTCACTTAGATTTGGAAAAGCATCTGTGTTCTATCTGCTTGGAGCAATGGTTTTAAGGACTCATCCTAAGGAAAGGTTTTTATGTTAACGTGTACATAGATTTGCTGACCTGAGCAGGTAATAGACAAATCAGGACTGATTCTGGAAAAAACTGTATTTGTGATATCATAAAATCATAGAATCATAGAATGGTTAGGGTTGGAAAGAACCTTAAGATCATAAAGTTCCAGCCCCCCCTGCCATAAGTAGGGACACCTCACACTAAACCATGGCACCCAAGGCTCTGTCCAACCTGGCCTTGGACACTGCCAAGGATGGAGCATTCACAACTTCCCTGGGCAACCCATTCCAGTGCCTCACCATCCTCACAGTAAAGAATTTC
This sequence comes from Agapornis roseicollis, assembly GCA_002631895.1. NCBI lineage: Eukaryota > Metazoa > Chordata > Aves > Psittaciformes > Psittacidae > Agapornis > Agapornis roseicollis. Next base: position 97,134 of record NDXB01015426.1, on the reverse strand, counting down.
TTCCTTATATCTAACTTAAACTTCTGCTGTTTAAGTTTGAACCCATTCCCCCTTGTCCTACTGCTACAGTCCCTAATGAAGAGTCCCTCCCCAGCATCCCTATAGGCCCCCTTCAGATACTCGAAGGCTGCTATGAGGTCTCCATGCAGTCTTCTCCAGGCTGA